>MTQE01000401.1:22120977-22149677 GCA_014337955.1 Aspidoscelis marmoratus
CCAGAAAGCAAAGCAGTTTGCAGCCTGTACCCTGAAACCGTCACAACCAGTTAGTAGGAAACTGGAGGCCTCCGGATGTTCCTGTATTTTTGACAGCAAGGTTAATGACCAAGGAGCCCAGGGCCAACAATTCCCAACGCTAAAGTCAACTAGTGCTAGGTATTGCAAGGCCAGATATGCAAACCATCTATGTTCCACAGTGAGTGTACCATCCACACTCCTAGTTGTACCACCACCATCAGCGGGCAAAAGGGTTGGGCACCCGGGATAGGACCTTCTCAGTGATGGCCCCGGGATTATGAAATAGTCTTTCCCCTTAGGTGCATCAGGCATCTTCATAATCTCAAGAGAACAATGAAGATGCTCCTTTTTGCCTTGACTTTTGGCTAAATAAAGAAACCATTTTTCCTCCTTTCAGGCACTGTTATCCTTTTAATACGTACGGTTTCCATTTGATTTTTAATGTTGTAACCCACCCTGAGACCTTCAGGTATAAAGTGGAATAAAAATGCAAACAAATAAACAAAACAGACAGAAAAGCTACTTTGAGGATACGAACTTTTCCTTCAGAGGTGGGATGGAGACTTCATAACACTGTGACACCATATTCTAAAGTACCTGGGACAGCAGTTCTGGAGCTGGGACTGGTAGAGAAACATCATTTCCTACAATCAATAATTGAATCTTGGGTGTCTTGCATAATTCGTTATTTTATCCCACGACCAGCAGGAAACGTCCAGTTAAGCAGAATTTGTTTGAAGCCTGTGGGAAATACTTCCTCTTCTTAAGAACGAATTGCATTAAGACAATGTGTGGTTTTGACCTTTTGCTGTCCAACAATCTATGCACCACCCAGTTCCTTTAGATATATCACCATCACGGGTTTCCCACACCCAGCAAATGTGCCCTCTAACAGCAGTGCTATCTACAGACTTGGGGTGTCTCCAGACAGCAAGAAGATATCACAGGATCTTGTTTAGATCCCACAATTGCCTCTTGCCAGCCCTGCCAGACAGGAGGAAGCAATCCCGGATACAATTCTGGGCTCTTACCTTGTCTGCTGGATGCACACAGATCGCTGCTCTTACATAGATGCAAGCAAACACTTGCCCACTTCCCACCCCTGGGCTTACTAGCATCTGGGTATTTTGCAAGAGCAGTGATCTGAAGAGCAGCCAGCAAACTAGGAAAGTAGCCATGTTAGTATTGATACTATGGGAAATCCAACATAGTTGCTACATTTCTTGTAATGCTGAAGTTTCAGGATATTCCCTTAATATTCAGGGACTATATTGACACTATCATGGATATGTATGGCAATCCTAATATAGTCCCAGAGGAATCATGGGATTTTACTGGAGACATCCTAGCTTAGTAGAATGTGGTCAATAGCTGCTATAAGTGTATCCTCTTAGCCGAGATGCTCTTACATTGTTTCCCCTCACACCTCTACCTCTTTCCTCCTTATAAGTTAGGCCTGTTGAAGGCATATAGTATGAGTGGATTTCCTCTCAGTACAGATGAACTTATACTATGGATAGAAGGGGACTTACTTGTTCTGCAGTAGAGGTGGAGATGAAGTCTTTCCTGGAAATTTCCTGAAATTTAGATAGAAGGTGAGTTTGAAAGGGACCTGACACAGTGAGGGGCCCGAGATTGTATGAACACCACTTAAGCTTAGAGATGAAGGGCAGGCAACAAAATTTTGGGAACTGACATTTTTAACAATATAATTTTTTTCAAGGTAGCAGGAAGCAGAATTCACCATATTTCTGCTATACTACAGAATTTGCTAAATATTTGCTACCTGAGCAGATTGAGCTCTTTTAATCTTGAGAGGATTGCTCACCTTTGATTATCCAACTGCAAATCTCTTCCTAGAACACACCCTGCCAAGCATGCCTCTGCTAGCTTTTACGCTGAGCAGAAACTGGCCTGGCACACAAACAAACAAAGAAATATGGAGAGGTTTTGGTGGAAACTCACCTCAGCCATAACCGCCAGAACAACAAACCCAAGGCAGAAAGAAGAAGAGCTCCAATGAGTGTAAGAACCACCACAAACCAAGGATCAGGTGCCCAGAATTCCACAGTGCGGAACAAAATGATAGGCTTCTTGCTCACAGTCTGAAATCAAAACCATTACAAGTCTAGCATGCAGACAGAGTCATATAGCTCTACTGAATCCCAGGCTCTTTGGCTTTATCTTGCAGGATCCACACATGAAAAGCCTTTAAAATAATTAGAGTCACTGAGCAATAGCTCAGTCTGAACGGCTTGAAAGGCTGCTGAGAAGAAGAAGAAGAAGAAGAAGAAGAAGAGTTGGCTTTTCTCACCCATTTAAGGGGACAAACCTTCTGTTCTTCTCCTCCAGAGAAGAACAGTGAACCAGTTTGGCCTAGTCTAGTGGCTAGGCAGCCGGACTCTTATCTGGGAATACCGAGATTGATTCCACTCTCCTCCATGAAGCCAACTGGGTGACCTTGGGTGCGTCACAGCTCTCTTCTGAGCTCTCACAGCCCCGTGCACCTCACAGGGTGTCTGTTGTGGGGAGAAGAACAGAAGGTTTGTCAGCCACTTTGAGTCCTCTTAAATGGGTGAGAAAAGCAGGGTAGAAAAGCCAACTCTTCTCCTTCCTACCCTTGTGAGGTGGGTGGGGCTGAGAGAGCTCAGAAAAGGATCTGTGACTAGCCCAAGGTCAGCCAGCTGGCTTCATGGAGGAGTGCGGAATCAAACCAGGTATTCCCAGATAAAAGTCCGGCTCCCTAACCACAAGACCAAAATGTCCCTTCTGCAACATCCTGAACATCTTTCCAAGGAAGTCCTACAGGGAAAATTTTCTATCCAAGAAGTTATTAACGGAAGCTTTAGTCCTATAACTACTGACAAGAAGATAAACGTAGATATGCATTGTAAATAAAATACAGCTTAATGTTGCTGTATTATGAAATCCAATTAAATTATTTTTCTAAACTAGGAAAGTCCACTGTGCTAGGCTTAGGGTGAAAATACAATCTATTCTCTAACAGTGGATTATGTAAATTTTTAACAAGCAAGAAAGAGGAGCAAGTAGCTACAGGCACAGAACCTGTAAAACACAACAATGCCTCTATTTCAAGCAGTACTTATTTCTTACTCATTGATGATGCTGATCTCGTGCCTTCCTAAGATGCAACATTACAAGCATGCAGGTTGGATCCAAGGGCCCTACAAACAGAAGCTGAGTCATGGTTAGAGGGTATGCAAGGCTGATTCTAGATGTAGGTACAAACCTTGGATTCTCCCAGCATTATATTAGGACTGCCACACATATCCATGCCGGTTCCATATAATGCCAGGCTACGGAGGCAGTATCCAGGAAATCTAGCTGAAGCCAACAACCATGCATGTGTGGTGGCGGTCATGTGCATAGCCAGGAATTCAGTGGCGGCCATATTGCCCAGATTGTGTGACACAAAACTGTGCAAAGACATTCTAAGCAGGAAGCATTATTGCTTCCTATTGCTATATCCGGTTGCTGTCTGGAGGCAGCCTGGGTTCTTCAGTTCCAGCATATATGGGAGCAGAATACCTGCCATTTCTCTTTCTTTGCCTTTGGCAGCGAAATTTTTCATGCTTGTCTAAGGGCATGGGTCTTCTCATGCCACCTTCTCAGGGTCACATGCTTCTTGCTCATTCCTAGTAGGCCTCCACATACACACCAGCTTTAAAACAATGCATTTCTGTATCTCTTTGTTGCAGGGCAGAGCACCTGCTTTTTCCTTCCTCCTCCCTTGATGCTACAAATTTCTATCTGGTCCACCAGATCATCACCACAACATCCCCTTCCCTTTATCTCTGCTCTCACCACCCCAACCCCAAACCTCATAAGCCAGGTACACTTGGGCATACAGGAGCCATGGAAACGGTGAGTGCAACATCACATCTTGTTTTAGAAAATTCACCCATCTTGTTTTTAAAAAGCAACAACTCCATTGATTCAGAATAACCAAAATGTTTCTTGACCGTAGTATGCATCTGCCTTCTCACCGTAGTGGTTGTGGTTGTGGTAGGCACTGTGGTGGTCCAAGGGGTCACATGCACAATAATGGTGGCCGTAGTGCTGAAGCGAGGCGTGCTGCGGCTGTCTGTCACTTCTACTAGAAGCTCAAAAACAAGAGGGTCAAAAACACCATCAGGGTTGTAGGAGAAAGTGTTAGGAAACAGGATATTTCGATTCAATCGGAAGCGCCCATTTGTATTACCTGGAAAAGAGAAAAAAATATAACAACTTTAAATTGTTTTGACGTGTATGATGTTCCACCAGAGAATCCTGGGAATTGATGAGGAACTATGCAGTTCTGTTGAAGATGCCAACCACAGACAAGTAGATGTCTCAGCATTCTCAAGAAAGTTTAAAAACACTGGCAGTAAATCCATTATTACATATACAATCAGTTCCCAGCATGACACTTGAAACCCCATTTTGCTTTATTAGGAGTGATCTGATGACAATCCTTTGCGTACCTACCTACTTAGGCTGTATCACGAGGTGCATAGAGTCTAGATCACCAGGAGTAATTATTCCTCTTGGTCGGACTTCATCTAGAGTACTGCGTCCAGTTTTAGACACCCCAATTTAAAAAAGATATTGACAAACTAGAACAAGTTCAAAGGAGGACTACCAAAATGGTTAGTGGTCTGGAAACCATGTCCTACAATGGACAGCTGAAGGATCTAGGAACCTTTAGCCTGCAGAAGAGAAGACCGAGAGGAGACAGGATAGCGGTCTTCAAGTATCTAAAGGGCTGTCACAGTGCAGAGGGATCATCCCTATTCTGATTTACACAAGATAGGTGGACTAGAAACAATGGTATGAAACTTCAAGGGAGTGAATACAGATTACATATTAGGAAAAACTTTGTAGACACATTCATGCAATCATTCAGACACACACTTTGCAGCCAATATATACTAAATCCTCCTCTGCCCCCTCTCCATCAAATACCCCTGGGTCACTGTCATGAAAGTTATTTCAGTTTAATCCTACTGCCTAGAGCTTTGCTCCAATCATTGCTTACCACCGACAATCCTATATGTGAGGTCACTCAGTTCATCCTCATCCTTGCAGTCCAGCTCTGTAATGCTTGTTGTCCTTGTAGAATATATGAAATATTCCGTAAAAGGTGGTGTACAAACAGGGGGCTTGTCATTCACATCCTAGGAATAAAGAGAGGGATTTTGTTTCTCAGCCAAGATGCAACAGCAAAGCCTATTCTGAAACTCCATTCTGCTACCTGCAATTATCTTTAATGTTCCACAAAATGCTGGATTCTGGATTGAGATCATCGTGTTAATGATACTTAGCCTCTCATTTTGTCTCCACTGGCAATGAAACAACTGTGAGCTTTTGTACTGCAAGCAAAGGATCACATGGGGTAAATCCTTATACAGCTCTTGAATTGGGTAGGAAAATACATCTGTAATTGATCCTTTAGAAGTGCCACCACAGCTTCTGTGCTAAAGTAAAGTCCAAACGTATCCTGATGGTGCCATACACTGAAATGTTGGCAATGTGGGAAGCATGGCAGGAGTGCCCCCCAACTGGCAGGTGTCAGCTCTGCTCCCCAAGAACTTGACCAGATGTTGTGGGCACAGCAAACATGCCAGGCCTCATTCTGCACAATCCAAAGCTCATGGATCCCAGAAGATGGTTTTGCCACACCTTCAGGGGGACAGCTCAATGGAAGGCAAGCATGAGGAAGTTCTTAAGGGAGCAAAGGAAGTACAGGATCTAACAACAGGGCCCAAAGTTTGCACTGAGTAAGAAGAATGGGAGTTATAACCCGTGTAAAGACCTTTTTCAAGCTGATGTTTTTCATGACTGACAATAAACACAAAACTATTTAGTGCAGCAAAAGAAGCTTCCTTGATCTGGTTCCCAACGCAGCAGTGAACAATTTAATCCTATCCTTTTCTGTACACCAGTGGTTCTCAACCTGGGGGTCAGGACACCTTTGGGGGTCGAACTACCCTTTCAGAGGAGTCGCGACGAGTCTCCTTCCACCCTTCTGTCCCACCTTCCAGCTACTCCACCCCCATGGCTGGGGGTCTTCACAACATGAGGAACTCCATTAAAGGGTCGCAGCATTAGGAAGGTCGAGAACCACTGCTGTACACAAAGGCTACATCCACACACTGGCACTAGGGGCAGTTTTAGACTGACCAAAAGAGGTGTGCATGCATACACACACACACACACACAGAGGGGCATTCTCCTCAGTTTCTCCTGAGTGAATGATAAGCCATGATTTCCTCCCCTTTTCCCTGGGTTCTCGCCATTACAGGCTTGGCTGAAAGGAAAGAGTGAGCAGAGACTGCAGTAGTTTACAATGTAATGAAAGATCAGACAATTACAGTGTAATGAGAGATCGGCCCATAGTGGGGAGTCAAGAGTGTCTGATTTTAAGAGGCAATGATCAGAAAGACTTTGGCCTTGATGCCTGCCATTTCATGCTATGCCAATCCAGCACAAAGAAAAGCCTGCCTACTTCGTCCCTCCTTCCCTTCCTTGTTAACAGGAGAAAGAAGTTGTGCTATGGTGGATACAAGAGGGTGGGGACAAGCGGTGAACAAAAGCTGAGACCTTTTGATCCATAATCTGATCCAGGGAAGGTTCATATAGGGCGGGGTTTGAATTGCCCTCCCCAATGAAGTCAGAGTATGACGGTGCCCAATTGCTGACTGCACAGGAAGGGGGTTCTGCTGAGGGGAGGGTGTTTCTCCCCTGCAAATCCACATTATAAGCTAACAGTGGGAAAGCAAAAAAAAAAAAAAAGACCTTGCTGCCTATTTAAAAAACCCTGCTTTAAAACCGGATTAAATTGCCCCATGGGAACTTGGCCATTGTAACCAAATGACCAATAAATATTTGGGTGTTTGGATATCTGAAGCAGGGCAGGATGTTGCAGGCAATCTAGCTGGAGTTCAGGAAGAGAAAAAATAGAGAACAGGAAAGTGGGATGTGAGCTCTGACTTGCTGACAGGGTTCTAGAGATGTCTGCAGAAAAGGGCAATTTATTGCAAAGACATACCTTATCACAGTTACATGTGGCTGCAGCCTAGGATGAACCTAAACTGAACCTCCCTGCTAGAGAAGAAATGGGATGCACTAATGTTATTTTCTCTTCAATGCTGCTTATTGCAAGTATTTACTAATTTAAAAAATCTCCTCCTTTTGCAACTTTGCTTCAGTTCCTAGCCTCAGATTAATTCAGTGGTATAAGAATTTATGCTCTGTGAAGACAATAATGTTGTGTGTCATAGCAGAGGGTTGGGAAAATGATTGTGCTCCAGATTTTGAGAAACTAAAATTCCGACATCTTTGACTATTGGGCATACTGGTGGAAACCAAAGACCAACCCCAATCAGCCAGCCATAGGATATACATTCCTATGTTGGTAGCAGTCAAGAGCTTTGTGTCAGCCCTACTTTCTCCCCACACCTTCTTCCTGTTACCTGCACGTTAATGATGATGCTACACTCTGTTGTCAAGGAGACTGCAGGGTTTATGTCATTATCCTTGTCCTTTAGATTGATGGTCAGAGAATATGATTTCTGTGCTTCGTAATCCAGTTGTTCCAGTACATACAGGTTTCCTGTTCCAAGCAAACAATATTATACATTGGACTTGCAATGATTTACCATTCCCAAGGACCATATTCAGAACTGCCACTGCATTTGAATCTCCCTCTCTATCCTTTAAAATTGTTGATCCAAATGTAGTAGGGTAAATTGGGAAGTGAGACATGAAAACCAATCTGTTGTGAATATTAAGAGGTCAGTTCAATCAAAATCCTTGGAAAGGCCTCAGCTGAAGGAAAGAAGGCTCCATCAGGCCCAAGCTCATAAGAGGAAAGAAATGTCACATGAAACAATAGAAAACCTTCTTAAGACTCTTGAGTTAGAAGCACAGAAACCCTAGAGGGTGGTCCTAGGGGTACAACTGACCACTGATCTTCAGGGAGAGGACCTAGACTTTGCATTAGGATCCCCTGCCCCAGCACTGTGACACAAAGGCTGCATCCCCATAGGCATTTAAATACGAATTGAATCGGAATTTGGTATCCAGAGTCCCCATTCATTTAAGTAAAAAATCCAAACTTGGTATCCAGAGTCCCCATTCAATTTCTTATTCCTGGATTTTATGAGGACTATCCAGTGAAAATCCAGAGGAAAAAAAGTACTGATAAAACAGGACTTCCCCCCCCTTTTGAGCTTAGTCTCCTTTTTTCCCTCCAAATGGGAATAGTACTGGGTTATTTGGGGTGGAGGTCTAGCCTTCTGGCCAATGCCAGCTAGCTGTGGGTGGGATTTCACACCGATCTAGAGCCCTGATCGAAAAAAGGCAAAAAGGGGAGAGAGCTCAGTTTCACTTTTAAAACCTTTTTGCTGGATACATATGTATCTTTTCTGATGATGGTTACCAGGTACTAGAAATGTAGCTACATTCCAGTAGCTGATAACAGTAATCAGAAAGATACATATCGGCAAAAGGCTTTAAAGAGAAAGCGTGAGCAGCTCACCCTCATTTTCCAATTGCGCTCTGCTAATGTACTGATCTGCTTGAATGCACATTTCCTCATAACATTGATGGCTGCTTTGATTGGAAGCAGGGTTTAGAAAAAATTTAAAAGCACCAGCCTTAAACTAAAGCTCTCCAGCTTCAGCTCAAAGGGAGTGAGAAGAAAGTGTTGCTGCTTTGATTGCAGGCAGGGTTTGAACTGGGGGGGGGATTTAAAAGTCCTGTTCTGAGTGGGGGCAGCCATACCCGGATTAATTCTCAGGCACTTTATTCTGATTAAAAATAGTCCAAATGGGACTAAAAAAATAGTCAAAACAGGACTACAACAGTACTTTAAAAAGCTAAGTGGCGACGTCCCCAGACATTATCAGCCACCATTGTTTTTTAAAAGGCCCCTGAGAAGAAAATGGTTGGCTCTATACCTTTCTTTCTCCCTAGCCTCTGCTATTTCCTGGCCTAGCCAGTGCTCTTTTTGTTGTCAGGTTCTTGAAAATGTGAAGAGTATGAGCGGGCAGGTCACTTAAACATTTTCTGGAGTTTATATCACCATATTAACTGTTGTCTCCGAGGTTAGTTGTGGCTTCACTATCACCATCATGCGAAAACAAGCAAAGACAGCATTGGAGGTGGTAAGTGATAGAGGCAGCAGAGATAGCCATCGCAAGAAGCCCCTAAAACACCCTGATCCGTACCTCTCCTGAGGATCTGGCAGACTTTACCTGAATGGTGGTCAATGTAGAAAACAGAGGAGACTCCCCCTAAAATACTATATTCAATGTTGTCAAAAGGATAGTCTCTGTCAGTGCCATTGATACTGCCAATAAAGTCTCCAAACTTTGCATTTTCTGGGACGCTAAAGACCCTTCTGGAGCATTCTGGAGGATACTCATTCACTCGGCTTACTGTCACCAATACAGGCACACTGGCTACAAAGCAAACAGACACAAGACAAAAAAAAAGAGAAATGTAGAACATTCTGGAAATCTGAGCAGATATACTTTATGACCACGTTTAAAGGCAAAGGAAAGCTTCTACATGCAGGTAGCATAGTTGTAGGCTGAAAATTCTACACAGACTGTGGTCACACCTTCACCTTCTTCAGTCCATTTTAAGCTCTGACTGCTCATACCTTTTAATTTCCATCTATTTTTTGTGTGGCGTATCCACCCTCCATTTGGATTTTCCTGAATGGAAAGTCCTTAATAAAATGGATAGAAATGAAAAAGTGTGAGCAGTCAGACCTGAAGGTGGACTGAAGAAGGTTTAAAGTAAAGGTGTGACCATAGTCACAGAGTGAGGTTTAACCCAGAAACCTATATTGTATGTAACAGGTTCTGATCTCTAGAACCAGAAGCCCATCTGAAACAAGGGAATTATCTATTCCTGGTGTAATACTGTCTTTCAGGTCTTCTATCTTCATAGCAGAGGGTTGTGGTTTGGCTTAGGTCACTGAAAGCCTTTCTGCAGTATTTATGAATAAGGTGGTGGAAGACATTTTGGGAGGGGCCCAGCAGTGGTGAATCAGGTGAGAGGGGAATAAAGCTTATTTTTTTCTCACAGCTGTATCTCTGTAGCCATGGTCACACCTTCCTGAAACAGTCCATCCTGTTCAGAAATTGAAGAGGTCCTAATCCTGTTCACACCCAATTCCTGATAATCCATCCTCAAATCGTCTTCAGTTGGGGTTGCTATGCTTACGCCTTTTATGTTATCACCCTAAGTTGCCTTTACGCAACGCTTTAGTTCTCCACCCCTCCTGAGTGCATCAATACCCCCTGCATTCTGACAGGATGAAGTTCTATCAATCAATAGTGGTTTGGAATCTTGTGCCTCTGATGGTAAACTTGATGGTAGCACAGGGTACTGTTGGGTTAAGGGGGCTACACCCCCAAACAGATGCACCTGAGGCATACACTGACCAGCATACATCCCCAGCCCACCAGCCGTTCCTGAAAGAAAATGAGAGGCTGTACTTTACTGTTTGCCCTAAAGCTGCAGAAGCAGTTTTGCTTTTCAGTAAAAATCCCCTTTTCAGTGCTTGCTTGAGGCAGAGGTACTCACTAGTATTTCTTGTGGGAGTCCCATTGTCTGTCACAAGTATTGTTGCTTGGTACTGGAATGAATGACTGGCCACCTCTTTAGAATCATAGTCTAAGGTTGTGTTTACCTGCCAAATAATATATAAGAATGTTAGAATATGGCTACTTACCCATAGATGAATCCTGAAGCTAATACTGTAATAATCTTCACCAGGTAGAGTCACTCATTCTGGAAAGACGCCAAGACCCAGGACGGTTGGTTGAGAGCCACATAGGAATGAATCCCTCCTTTGCATGCAAATTTCAGTGGACTTTGATACTACAGCCTAGATGGATAGTTAAACTTGGGATTCATTCATATCTTGCCTACCCCTTTCCCTACTTCCTTTAAGTTATGCATGAAAGAGAGTGGTCCAGTCCAAAGGCCTACCTGTAATATTGGGCCATCCAGTCGGAAGCTATAGGGAGGACTTTGGCTGTTGTTCATGATCTGATAATCGAGACTAGCACTGGCATTCTCTACACCCCTACAAATCAGAGTCAATAAGCTTGTCCCAACTGAGGTTGTCTCTGGAATTTCAGTCCTGGAATGGAGCACATAAAAGATGAAGAATGTCAAAGGATCAAAAGATCAAGAAAGAGGGAAAAAATACCTTCCCTTCTTCCATTACCACTATCTGCAGGATCTTATCTTGGAGCAGATCATCACTGACAGATTTGTACACAGGATACAGTTAACCTGTGTCTGGGGTCATTCTGACTGTTTGTGTAGGATATAATAGTTGTGGTCACACCGTCACTTTAAACCTTCTTCAGTCCATCTGACTGTTCACACCTTCTCATTTCTATTCATTTCATTTGTGGACTTTCCACCCTCCTTTTGGACTTCCCTAAATGGAAAGTCCACAAATAAAATGGATGGAAATGAGAAGGTGTGAGCAGTCAGAGCTGAAGATGGACTGAAGAAGGTTTAAAGTGAAGGTGCAACCACAGCCATAGTTTTCATCATGGGCCGGTTGCCAGTTGGAACCAGTTCAAGTTGCAGCATGTAAAAAGCTGTTAAATTCTCTGACTTCCGGGCAAGTCCTTGGAAAAGGCATGATTCCTCTGGATTCCCATGCAGACTAGTGGCAAATATTTCTAATATGTAAAAAAAAGCAGAATCAGACTGATCCTACAAATTATTGTCTCACATCTAAGTTGCACATTTCACAGAAATTGTGTAAGCTGCATATACTGGAGGTTTGGGAGGGAAAGAGAAACATTTTCTACGCAAGCTGGCTTTAGAGTGGGCTATAGTACAACTGACTTTTTTCTCCTATGCTTCTGGCCCTTAATTAAGGTGGACTGCTACCTTCACCTGCCCATTACAAAAGTGCTATTAATTTGGCACCAGAATACTCAGTACAACATAGGGAAAGCTACACTTTCTCTAACTGCAGATTCAGTTCAAATGAGAGGTCACGCTTAGTAACCGACAATCAAGACTAAGCCAATCATAGAGGCCAATTACATGATCACTTAGGGCACTAAGTTTTAAAGGGCATTAAATTAGGCATAAGGCTTTTTTCTTTAAAATTTTCTTTTAATTTTTATTTAATTTTAAAATATTTTAATATTTTAGGGGAATAAAAGTTGCAGGACATGAATTCTTTTGTAGACGTGTGCACTTTTTTTTAGTCATATGAAAATACATGCTGCAGAAGCAGACTCTGAGTGGGGCATAACTGGATCATACCACAAACTTCAGCCCCACCCAGTTGAAATTAGTTGTCCAGTTATTCCAAATTTATACAAACTAACCAAACACCCTTGGGCTGCCATTGCCAAGGACCTAAATCCCTAAATACTGCTGTGCTCACTAAACTATACGGACAGCCCTCTGCAAACTGTGAAACAACCACACATTCCGCTTTCCTTAAGTGTTACAATATTCTACTCCCCTGGAGATACTTACACAAATACTGCTGGTGTGCATATGGGTCCTCGCAAGCTCTGCCGCTTTACGGTGATGTTGACTGTGATGGTGTCACTATCGCTGGGATTCAGCAGGCTGTAAGCTCTCACCACCAGAAGGGTTTGGGCTGCACGTGGACGGATTTGTAGATCTAGGTTGTAGGTGTTCTTAATTTCCCCTGTCACTAGGTTCAAACAACACGCAAGTTGCGATCTGTCAACCTCACCACAGCAAGATGGCTGAGACAGCCAGAGGAGCACAGATGTTGACCAGCACAGAAATTCCTTAGAACTGTAGGTACAGCGCACACCTGTGGACTCCCCTTACCTGGATCAATGGTAAAATCAATAGTATACGGGTGGATGATCTGGTAACGAACTTCTTCGCCAGTAGCTTGGACTCGTACAACATTTCTCCAGGGACCTGAGTTTTCCAGTGCAGATACTTGAATTGCTGGCTCTCTGCATCATAATGAAAATAGTGTCAAATCTTACCATCTAAGGTGAAAAACTTTCTAGAGATCAAGGGTATCCTATTTCTGCAGTATCCCAGGCACCATTCACATGGCCAATTCTGGTCATCTTAAGGTTGTTGAGGGGCAGAGTGGACAAACATTACAACCACCATTTAACCTCTGAATCTCAACTCCCCTCAAGAAAGGCAACCTATAAGTAAGTCAGATTTAAATACTCCAAGGCCACCCTTTCTGAAGGAAGAAGAGTTGGGTTTTCTACCCCACTTTTCTTGCCCATTTAAGGGGACTCAAAGCAGCTGACAAAGCTTTCTGTTCTTCTCCCCACAACAGAACACCCTGTGAGAGCTCAGAAGAGAGCTGTGACTAGCCCAAGGTCGCCCAGCTGGCTTCCCAGATAAGAGTCCAGCTCCCTAAACACTAGACCAAACCTGGAATCAAACCCGGTATTCCCAGATAAGACTCTGGCTTCCTAACCAGACCAAACTGGCTCACTTGCCCCATGTAAATATCTATGGTGGCCAGAAGTTGACTCAGCAGTCAAAAACCTTGCTAGAAACACTGCCATGGACCAAAAATTCCGCTGGCTTTCACCTGCACTTCCAAGCCCACAATCAGAGGCCTTAGGCAGAGAGAGATCCTCTGCCACCAATTTAGCAGCTCCCTGCTGGTGCTTAGATCTCACTCCTCTCCACATCATGGGGCTGCTGGAGCCTCAATGAGAGGAAATGGATGGGTTCCATGTGGGAAAGACTCAATCAGCAATGGCTTAAGCTCTGTTGACCTGAAAGTGTATGCAATTTGAGTTATTGCTTTAGGATGAAATATATTGGGGGTATCATTCAAGTGCCATTTTGAGAAACCTTCCAAGAATGTGCTACATAAGAAGATGGGCTGGAATTCTTAGACAAGCCAGATAAAACTTCAGACTTACATACAAGCCTTGTCCCCCCTGCAACACTGTTGAAAGGAATTCTGAAGCACTTCTTTCTTTTCTTGTGTTGCGTGGTCACAAGCGGCAGAAGTATCTCTTGGGACACGGACCCTTTCTGCACTGGCCCTAGTCTGCACAAGCAGGTAGACACCAGTACTTATCCCAGGCCCAGTGCAGAAAGAGCCAATGCTTCACATGCAGGTATTCAAGGTTCTAGACCCAAAGAACAGAAGCAGAAAACCTTTGTGTCCCTTTTCACCCTCCCCAAACTGCCCTTCACCTAACTCACGTGAAATTGACTTGGTTGTGATAAACACGAAGTACTTCTATGTTCAGAGGTACACGACAGCTGCTTCCACCTCCGTCTGTTACCACAATGACCACTGAGAAAACCTGCAGGGCAACAACCGTGTCACGACTTTACTGGAAAACAGAGATGGCTAACTCAAAAGGGTGGAGTGGACAGTGATCCTCCACTAACTCAGAGCTTTAATCTACTCTCACTTTTTTTTACATGGTTCAAGAGCAGGGATGGCTCAGGTGGCCATAGCACATTATGGTCAGCGAAGACTAATTTCTTGCCGTTTTGAGCAAAACTTCAGCATGGATAGTATCTATTTTGACCTCTGGTCCTTTTTAGTTGCCTCACCCTCCACTCTCTCTGTCACAAAGGCCACCAGAAAAAGAGATGTTCTCAGGGCATGACTGTGTCCAGGAAGCCAAATCTGAAGATGTGTGAAACTCCAAGAGTATATATGGTACAGAATATGAAGAAGATGCAGCTATAAAGAAGAAGAAGAGTTAGCTTTTCTACCTTGGTTTTCTCACCCATTTAAGGGGGTTCAAAGCGGCTGACAAAGCTTTCTATTCTTCTCCCCACAACAGACACCCTGTGAGGTAGGTGGGGCTGTGAAAGCTCAGAAGAGAGCTGTGACTAGCCCAAAGTCACCCAGCTGGCTTCATGGGGGGAGGCAGAATCAAACCCAGTATTCCCAGATAAGAGTCCAGCTCCCTAAACACTAGACCAAACTGGCCTGGGAAAATGAATGGGTGGGTTGTCTGAGGAAAAGAGCAAAAAGCTGCTATTAATGATTGTCACAATAGCTTCATAGAGCCACACAGGACATCTTGTGTATACTGGTTGGTACATAAGGGCAAAAGGGGTAGCATCCCACCACACCTAGCAGGACATTTCTCCATTGTGCTTGTTTTGGTTCTGACTTGGCTGTTCAATGTGGTCATTTTCATGTGGGTCTTCACAGATCTGTAGCCATACAGAGTATCACGGGATGATAAGAGTAAGTGATGAGAATGGCACTGTCCATGCCCGTTCATAAACAAGTGAGAGCAGCCAACAGCACGCCCTCCAGATGCTTCTGGACTGTACATCCTATCACTCCTCTAAATCAAACTGGCTGGAACACATGGGAGTTGAGGCTCAACACCAAGTAGAGAACAGTTCATTAGCTCTCCCTGATATGAAGTCAACTCACCTTTCCAACTTGCTCACGAGTGAAACCCTCAGGGGATGCCCTCACAATCCCATCATTTACTGTGAAAGGCATAGAAGCATCCTCTACAGCAAACTGGAGGCAGAGAATGTTTTGTTAGCTAGTGAGTGCATTAACACAGAAATAAAATCCAGTTCTGTAGGAACTGTTGTTCGGATCTCAAATAGAGTGGGACAACATCAGAAAATGTTGCTCTCCAAAATCCCCATGATGAAACATGCCACTGGAAAACTCCTTCTGCCCATAAACTCACATCACTGAGATTAACCCTTTCTACATTTCATCTGTCCTTACAACTATTATGCTTACCGTCAAGCTGCCTGTGCCTTGCCTCTTCAGGACAATCCTGTAGATGGCCTCTCCAGGAGAAATATCTTCTGAAATTTTTATTGGCTCTCCTGCAGCCAAAAAATGATTTAATCTTGAAATTCCTTTCCTAGTTCGAATGTGGACCTTTGACAAGGCCAAAGCCCTACCCAGTTTGAAATTTCCAACTTCCTTACAGTCATGGTGGAGTGGACAGAAGCACAAATGAAAGTATAACAGGAAATCGCATGTCACTGTGTGATGACATCACGTAGCACAACACAATAATGGGAAGCCCAGGTCCAGTCCTGAGAAGGCCAGGAGGAGCAGAGTAGGACCAAGGTCAGTTACTGTGAATCCTCTCCTTGCTCCTAGAGCTAAGTGCCCTACTTAACAGGCCTTCCTCGTCTGGCCATAGATGGGCAATGACAACTCAAATGATTTGAAAAACATTTTGCACATCCCTATTGTCTACTCAGATTAAATACCAGAGTGGTGCATACAGATAATTTATTTGGGTGAGTGGAACCAAAGCTTTCAGTCCTGCTATTGCCTTACCTCACCTCACAGTGGGCCCAATTTCCAAAGATTTTCCAGCACTGTGGTAGCAAACATAGTAACTCTATAGACACGATTATTCAACTTTATTTATTTGTACTTTTATTGTGCCCTACACCTGAAGGTTTTGGGGTGGGTTACAAAATAATTTTGCCCTTCTGCCATGCAGGATCTGCTCCACATTGGCAAGACTCCTTGTACCTGATGATCTGTAGCTTATTAATTAAATCACACCTCATCAAGGTTCACCTGTGTAAGAGCTTTGGACAGAACTTGAAGGGTTCCTAAAGCAATCCAGACAACTGAAAGAGACATACCTCCAGGAGGAAACCCGTTGTTACACTCCAGTCTGGATACTTCAATGACTCGAATGAAGAGCTCCATATCCTTTGATTCACTCGGACAAAGTACGCTAATGGTCAAAGCATACTGATTCACCTGTCTAGCATCCAAGGCAGCACTGGGACTAAGGCTCACCTGGAAGCCAAAAAGAAATTTGTTTGTTGGCTTTTTTATTATTTGCATTTGTCTAGCACTCTTCACCCTATGGTCCCAGAGAGGTTTATGGAACAAATCACAGGTACTGCATACAAAACCACATTCACTCTGGGTGAGATCAGACTGCTGGGAGCTTGATCAGACTGCTGGGAGATGAGGGATCTTCCCAGCTTTCACTTTCTCCTCCACTCCCCTAAAGAAGGTGGCTCTTTTGGTAAAGGTTGAGGGGAGAAGGGGCCACTGCTGGAGGAGGAAGAGAAAGAAGAAGGAGAATTGGCTTTTAAGGAGACTCAAAAGAGCTGACTAAGGTTCCCTGTGAGGTAGGTGAGGCTGTGAGAGCTCTGAAATAGAGCTGTGACTAGCCCAAGGTCACCCATCTGGTTCCATGGAGCAGTGTGGTCTCATATGCAGAGATTACCAGATAAGAATCCAACACCCTAAACACAAGAACAAACTTGCAGATCTAATTTAACTGAATTCTTAGGCAGTCCTTACGAAATATGGTCTCTTTACCTTACCTCTTTGCTCTGCTATATTTGAACACACCTGTGGGGGCAAGGTCACAGACACTAATGCACCAGAACAATTAAAGAGGTCTAGATAATTTTACATTTGCAATGGAAATGCAATCTGCTGCTTATTATTATTGCCATGATTACAGGAAGGATGGAAGGAATGAAATCAAACATGCTAAGCAAAATCTGTGTTCCACAGCCTTAAAGTGACTAATAATAAATACTGGATAATTTCAACTCTATCCAAATGAAGTGCCTTGCAGGGCTGGTTGGAGACTACTTACCTTTGAGCACTGCCGAGAAAGGGAAGCAAATGCAGAGTTTCAAACACCCAATCTGGACTGACCCATTCAAAGAGGGCAACCTCAGAGTACTAAATCTTAGATTAGGAAAAGGTTGCCCCTTTCAGAAGTCAGATATATACATGAATTTAGACAAAGCCCAAGTCATGGTGGCTGGAAGGAAGTGGCACTACGAAGTAATAATATGGGGTATCAATCTTCCCCCCACTATTATGGCTTCCTGGCCAGAAGGCAAGTCACCACCACTGTACATGCATGCCTGGCTGCTTCATTCACCATGCGTACATGTTGGACGGAGACTATTCCATTACCTGGGGGCCATCACAGAGAAGGCCCTCTCCTGGTTGCCCACCCCTTTTACTACTGACGTTAAAGTTAACATCTTGAATTGGGCTTGGTAGTGAATTGGCAGCCAATGCAACTCTTTTAAGACAGGTATGATGTGTGTCTGGCCAGCCAGGTGTTTCCCCGGAAAAGGATCACTTCAGCAGTAAAGCCAAGCCTCTTTTTGTCAGCAGATTGGAAAGTGGGGGTGTAGAAGCTTCAGATTTCTCTCTTTCCAAGAAGGCAACCTTATTGCCCCCCTGGAACAGAGAGAAATCCCAAGCCCCTGCACCCCCTCTTTCTGATCTCCTGACAGAAAGAGGCTTTACTGCCGAAGTAAAGGATCACTTCAACAGTAAAGTCAAACCACTTTCTGTCAGCAGATCAGAAAGAGGGGGTTCAGAGGCTTGAGATTTCTCAACCTTATTGCTCTCCTGGAAAAGTGAGAAATCTCAAGTCTATGCAATCCATGTTCACGATCTCGGCTAACAGGACAGAGGCTTGGCTTTAAGGCCACGTTCCCATTATAGGCTTATTTTGGTTTCAAAATGGTTTCAATCCTCACAGTTCCCACGTCAGGTTAGCTGAACATGCTTTCCGCATGTTAAATCGCCCCAAAGCATTGTAAATGTTAATCCTCATTTCAACAGGTCTCACTCCGGTTCGTGCGTGTGAAATGTTTTACATTTTTTACTGTGGGAACTGTACCGTGTTAAGGGATGAGAATGCGTGTTTAGGGTTTCCCTCCTCCAATAGCTTGCTTCCAAAGATAGTGATTCTATTGTAAAAATCCACCCCTTAAAGCAGCCACTACACTGTAGCAATATACCCACTTCACACCTGATATCAATGTTGCAATTTTGTGAAAGTTCTGACCTTTAAAAAAGGGAAAGGAAAGGAAAGCAGCTGCAGGTTCTGTTTTTAAGGCTGTGGCTGTGAGGAGGCGAAGGGGGCTTGAGTTGCCACCGCTGTTGTGTGCCCTGGACAATGGGGAGAGGAGGGGAAAGAATCGCTGGCTGCCCGGTGCCATTTTTCCTCCATCCAGGCAAGCGGCAGCCACCCAGCTAGGCTCCGTGAAGGGGTCCCTTATGGGTGGCGCGTTCACGCCAGGAGGAAGAGGGCAGGGCAGCCCCGAAAAGCGGTTTTTAGAAAGTAGCCACTTGAGTCCCCCCTTGAGTCACATATGCTACGTATGATCCTCAGAATCCGGATTGAACGCAATTAAGTTAAAAGGAAAGGGATCAGGCAAATTTGTGTTTGCATCCGGTTCTATTATTTTGGTTTAGGGAAACCGAATTAAGGTTATAATGGGAACACGGCCTAAAATTCAAACCTCTTTCCTGACAGCTGAGATCGTGAAGTCCGGCACCATCCCCATGCATGGTCTCAGCTCGCTTGGCAATACGAGCCAGGACCACAAACCATGCCAAATTTGGTCCTAGTCTGGCATGGTTTGGGGCGATTTGGTCAGCTTTCCGTATCTAAAACGCATGGGGATTGCCCCTTGCTGAGGCCACATTTGGTACCTGACCAAACGTGCATGGGAACGCGCCCTTAGAAAATATTTTCCTTGACTGGAAGAATCCATCTTCCCACTGCAGGAAATATTACGAAGATGACCTACAGCATCCTATATATTCACAAGCTATAGCACAACTTAATGTTTCACAATCATGTATATTTTCATAAGTCAGCAAACTGGTACTAACTACAGTAATGCTTTTCAGAATCTGGATCATGCAGGATTACATACACATATGGGACTCAAAACAATCTACCTCTTTCATAAAAAAAGAAAAGCATGCCAATGCATATCTATCGTTTTCAGATTTGCCATGGGGAAAAGCCATATCTCAGTTGTATAGCTTCTTCTTTGCCTTCAGAAGATCCTGGATTTAATTCTTGATATCTCTTTAGAAGAAGAAGAAGAGTTGGCTTTTCTGCCCCACTTTTCTCAACCAATTAAGGGGACTCAAAGCTGCTGACAAACCTTCTGTTCTTCTCCCCACAACAGACACCCTGTGAGGTAGGTGAGGATGTGAGAGCTCAGAAGAGAGCTGTGACTAGCCCAAGGTCACCCAGCTGGCTTCATGGGGGAGGGCGAAATTGAACCCAGTATTCCCAGATAAGAGTCCGGCTCCCTAACCACTATTAGGAAAAGATAATAGCAAAACACTTATATAGGGGTTGCTAGGAATATTATATCATAGCACATGCTGTGGCCATCTTTGCCTTCCCCTTATATGCCTTATGTGTCATGTCAATATACAGAGAAACACCTGTATACACCAGGCTTTTGGAAAGGTGCAAGCAGAATGACATAAGAAAGGGAACTGAGACAGGAAAATAGAAAAACATCCTTTGTCCACAAAGGGAAGGACAACATTCCTGTTTTTATATCTCAAGAAATCGCAGTTCCCATCCATTGACTGGCAGCTACTATACAATGATTAAATATCCAGCTGGCTTGGGTCTGAGACATAGGGCAATTCTGCATTGGCTGGTAGACTGGACCAGCAGTCCAGGACATCCAAAATGGTAATGTGGTCTAGTCAACTGGCAGAACTCTTTTTTGAGGTCTTTTGGCACACTAGAGGGTGGTACACCAGACCACAGAGGTGGTCTGGTATGCCATGGAACCCATGGCACCATCACAAGGTGTGCAAGCACAATAGGTTCCCTGGACTTTCAGAACTTTTGGAAGCCACCTGCACCAGCTCCAAAGCTGATGTAAAGTTCAGAGCCAGCATGGAGGTTGGAGTGGATAAGTCTATCCCAATGCATACAGCCCTATTCTGGTCCTGAAGCTATCTGTCCAAGCAGGTTCTGGTCTACTTAATCTGGTCTACTGAAGTTAAGTCTGAAAAAGCCCATAATATGCTTTTCCAATTTCCCCTTAACTTATAGAATATATTGTCTTATCATTTGATAGGCAGGAGGAAGTATGTTTCTTGCTGGTTCCTTGGAATATTCTGCCAGAGTGTGTGGAATATTCTCACACACTGCTACAACTATCACACACACCACATAACGTTCCAGAATAAGTGTATGCATGCTCTTGAGATGTACACAGAGCTGTTCCATATAAAGCATGCACCGGCCCAGACACAGACAGTCCAGAAATAAACCACTGGCAAGGTAGAACAATAGTATTGTGTTACATGAGCTGCTGTTGAGCAGATAATGAGGACCATCTAACAGAGCAGTTGCCTGGGGTCAGAACTTTTTCCAAAGCTTCAAATGGAAGGCGATCTATTACAAACTCCTTCTGACAACAGTCTCTTAAGTTCCCCAGCCTTGGGATGAGCTGCTCTCTTGTGGTTGGCAGAGAGAATGATCAGAAAAGCGGCAAAGGCCTTCCTGGTGGTTTTGAATTGCAGTATAGCATCACAGTCTGCCGCTGCATACACACACACACACACACACACACACACACACACACACACACACACACACACACACACACACACATGTGCAATACAACTGAAAATAACTGCTGTTATATATAGCACAGTCATTTTTATACAGTGTGGATTTTTATACTTAAAAGTGCATATTTTCATAGGCCTGTGGGTTATACAGTATTCATATTGTAAATTGACTATACAGTATTTGTACTCATACAATATCATATGCCAGCGCCCGTGAAATTGATCACCATTCATTAGTCCTTGCATAAAGGCAATGCTTTTCTGGAGAAAAGGGTGCTATCGTTGTGGAAAGTTGAGCAAGGCAACAAAAAGAAATCACAAAAAGATGATTTCTAAGCCTTTCTCTGTAATCTGTCTCTGGGCAATTGAACAAATTTAAGCAACTTACAATACACTTTAATAATTTAATCCCACAAGTGATTTATCTACCTTTATATAACAATTTTGATCTTGCAGTTCAGCACTACCTATTCCCTAGTCCCTTGGTCACCAAAGTTTTGGGATTTTGAGGTCATGCCAAGGCACCACCCCATCTGACCAGCAGGGCGCGCTCAAAAGCCTTGTGAGTACGTATCAAAGAATAATGTCACAAGAGTACTATGGCGGCCTCAGGCCACAGATGGGTGAGCTTTGCATTATGCCTAATTAAAATCTCTACATGGGATGCTCCAGAACGTGTACTTTTATACCTGATACATATCTGGAGGTACAATGTTTATATTATTGAAAAATGAAGTAGTAGGACTGATGGTCTTCAGTGTCACATGGGGTTCGCTGGTGGAATTTGCACATCTGATGGTGAAATTGGCCACGACTGTGCCAGGAGCCGTCCCCTCCTCCACTGTCACAGTGGTTGGAATGCCTTCATGCACTGCAGCAAGGAGAAAACATCAGTAGGAGAGCATTGGTCTCAATGACTATACAGTCCAAATTTTAACTTGTCAAATTGCCATTGAACATATTGCTTTAGCAATGATTAAAAAATGTCCTCGTGAAGCAAAGGCTGATGGATGTACCACCAATGACTTCAAAGTAACTCATTTCCCCTCCCCTACCTCCATTATCACCCACTACCTATAAAAACTTGCTATCTACAGAAACCTCCTGACAACGGGAAAAATCAGTCATAGTGAACGAACAAAGGAGGCTGAGCTATACAAAGTGAGGTTGGCCAAGCTTTACGAAGAGATTCCAGGGCATGAACTGGTGTCCTTCTGCATACGTCCCAGTTATGTCTGAAGCCTGGAAACACTGAACTGTCAGCTCCATACTGAACTTCTTTTTGGCTGCATTCAAATATTGGTTATTTATTCTTCTGTATTTGGATATTCTGGAATAAAGCAGAATATAGTGGAATAAGCAACCAAAATCTGAATGCAGCCTTCTTCAAGTACACCCACTTTTGGTCCTGCTGCCGTCTGAGGAGAATTTCCGCCAGAAATTTAACAGACCACCAAGTATGTGATTTCCGGATGGCCCTGTTATGAAGAAGGTTCTAGTCAAGTCATTCTTCTTGTATGGAGAAGGTCAACATTTGTTAAAGAACAATTGATTTGCTAGAAGAAGAATGTTTGCCTTAATATCATGAGACAAACAGCTATCTGATTTTTGTTATCACAGAATACCATCTATCACTTTCCATGGTAGTCTCCAAACAGTGTGGGAAATCTCTTTGTTCATTTATTTACTGGATTTATGTAGCCTGAAGTCATTTGGGCAACTTACAAATCAATCACAAAAACATAAAAATTAGATAGATATAGGTATGCCCACCCACCATCCTAAAACTAAACAATATAATTAGAAGAATTGAATAAAAATAAGCCTAAAACATTTTTTTTTCTTTTGAGAAATGGATGAATGGGTGGCTGTTCACTTCTCCCGCTCTCTTTGAACAAAAGAATTCCCTTTGGAAAGCTTCTCATATATGCATCACAGGCCTGAGCCTGCTTCAAAGATTGTACACTTCAGCAGGACCTGACACTGGTCTAATGACATTACAGTTCCAGTACTAGCGACAAGGGGCATGTGCAACACAATGGGTTCCCTGTGACCCTCCCTGTGACACTCAAGTGTAAAATTTCAAGTTCTCGGATGGATTCCAGCGGACTACGGCAGGGTTTGTCCTTAGGCAGCAAGCCATAGTCTGCTTCCATCCATCCAGAACAGATCTTCACGAGGTAAATCAATCTCCCATCTTCATACTGCCCTATCCACTTAGAACAAAGGCCAGGATCTGTCAACAGCATGTGAATGCCACTGATGGAGGCCCTAATGGTTCTCACTGCGCACTGAAGATGTGAACAGTGGAATGTCAAGGAGGGTGGTACAGATCCCACTGTCATGTTTCATTAAGGAGAAAGAGCACCATCACTTCCCTCATGTGTAAATGCAACTAGAATTATGTTGCATTTAAATATCTTGTGAGGCACTGTGCTGGTAAATAAAATGTAAGCTAAGGCCAGCAAATTATGAAGCAGTTCAATAAAAAAATAATTCATGCTGGGGAGGAGATCTTACTCTATCTTCAATTATTTTCCCCAATTCACCATAAGTGTTACTCTGCCACAGATGGAAAAAGGGATATATTTTTATATTTTAGGTTATTGTATGTATTTTACCTTTTTACCTTTTGATCTACCAAGAGTTTTGGGTGAAGGCCAGTATATTTATTTTCACTTTTTATATATACATATATACACTTTGTCTGTTGCAACCCCCTCTTTATGTGACTGATTGTTTGGATAGTTTAGGTGATGCAAAGAATGCAGCAGCCTGGGTGTTGACAAGGGCTAAATACTCTGGACCATGTTACAGCCGTTCTGGCAGCTGAAATGGTTGTCTCTGTCCCTTTGGACCCTATTCAAAGTATTGGCCGTGACCTTTAAAGCTTGAAACTATTTTGGATCGAGGCACTTAAAGGGCTGCCTAAGCCCATATAAGGTGGCCGAGATTTTACAGCAGCTACAGAGATCTTGCTCATGTTTCCGTCAAAGAGAGGCTAAAATGACAAAGAAAAAACATGGCATCTTCTGTGGTGACCCCTCTACTGTACAGCCCTTGCTCCTGATGTATAACATCAGTGGACTCTCGAGACATTTTTGTTCAGAACTGTCTTCAGTATTCTACCTAAGAACAAGGGGATATTAAGGATGTTTCTGATGGCACGTGGGAAGTTCAGTATCATCCAGCCATCTGATATTACCTACAGTCATGATCACAGTTCTCCCTTAGACATAGGGACAGAGGTTATCAGTGCCCCTTGGGCCTCTTCAAGGCCAGAATGAGTGTCAGATTTGCCAGCTTTACTGTGAAACCTATTGATGGTTGGCATAGTACAGTTTGCCATGGGAATAGCAGAGTGGATCCAGTACAGTATCAAGATGGCTGCTCTGGACCTGCTCTGACCCCAGTGAGGAATAAAGAATCTGTTTATTTTCCTGTAACTTATAACCTAGAAATAATTCATAAGCGTTGCTTTGCTGGGCGCCATGTGCCGCTTTGGGGACAGATTCCTGACAGGGAACAATGGCAGATCCTCCCTATTCTAATTTCTCAGAGGGTGCCTCTACATGCCAGAAATACTCCAGATTCAAGTTTGTTTTGCCTCAGAGCGTCTCCATACACAGCTTTACTCCGGGCTACATCAGGTGTAAAGGAGGAAAATCCGTGGCAGAAAACTCCCCGTTTAAACAAGACTACATCTGACTTAGGGGGAAACCCCGGATTTTCCTGGGAGCATGGACTCGGCTCCCAAAATGATGTGGACTCAGGTCCCAAACCGTGCCAAGAACAGTTTTCTCTGGGCCTATTTTTGGTGCGGATTTGCGTGACTTGGTCCACATAAAGTCTGGTAAGGGGATTTTGCATGGGGATGGTCCTTCCTGAATTCAAATTCTATTAACATTACAAAGCACATGGGGATGTACCCCCAGTCTCACACCTTAATATATGTGATGTCAGCTCCTATTACTCCACCAGACAGAGAGCATCAAACATTATGAAAGATCAACTGATGAGAGATGGGAAAGATGTGGGGGGTGAGGGAACAAGTAAAGTTTAAATGTTTGATTGGCCTTACTGAGAACTACCTTAGGTTAATTTTTTACCAAGACTATTGTAATCAAATACACTGTATTTGTCCTTCCTCTGCTGTTTTAATCTGATTTTTTAAAAGAAAGCTGCTCCCGTGTGTACTTTATAGCTTGCTTTATGATCAGTTTATTATTTTTAATTTGACTGTAGCTGCGCTGATCAGTAAAGGTAGACTGAAAGATATATCTTATGAATAAACAAAGAAAATGAACGAACAGAAGGGATCAGAAGGAAATATTGACAAAACACCAAATGATCAAAACACCAGAAAGCAAGTTGTGAACAGACACAACAAGAAAAGCATTTCTGAGGTGCTTGTGAGGCAGTTTAGAGATGGCTTCAAGGTGGGACTGTTTACATGACAGTCTGCCCCTCCCCCTCCCCTGAACACTTTGTGCTAGAAAAGGGGGATTAGAGAAGAGTCCAAACATGAGGGCCACACACTGTCCCTCTGAAGCACCTCTGAAGTGCCCTTCTTGTTATGTTTGAACACAATCTAAGAGTAAACTCAAGCAACAAGTATAGAACTGATACAGGCAATAGCGTGGTGCACAAATTGGTTTTTTGCATTGGATTCTTATCAAATTGAATGTAAGAAAATTCATATTCAGATAGATACCCTTTGAATGTGGTAGGATTGTATTTGATACAAATGTATTCATACGAATTTGTACAAACATCCAATATGAATGCATACGTATCCGATACATATCTGACACATAACCCATAACATCTGCTCTGAAAGTGTCAAATCTGCCCTGAATCCACTTTGAATCTGCCCTCAAACCATGTCGAATTCACTCTAGATCTACTGCAGATGTGACTGGTGCAGCCACTTTCCCACCTCCCCATTTCACAAACGTTTAGAAGCTTTGAAAGAATATTCCAAAACATTTGTATTTGTACGAATGTCAATGTGTGAATGTTATAGCATCCGATCCATATACAAATGTCCACATCTGTCCAAATTCATCCAAATAACGAATGTTACAAATATTTGTGCACATCCCTAATAGGCAATTCAATAACTATTAATTTAATACCCTGATATTGTCAATCTGGGGTCCAGTGATATATATATATATATATTTTAAAGTTACTTTCTACAAGTTGTCGTTGTTCACTGCCAGTTATGCTATTTCATTATGCAGGGGATTATGGTGAAAATATGTTAGCTTCCTGCTGTCTACTCCCCTGCCATATGTGGTAAAAACTGGGTACCCTGCTAAGAGGGAGGTAAGCCTGTCAGGAGAACAGGTGTTTTGCAAAGCTCTCGCCTTAGGTGGCCTTCTCTCAGTGTACCTTCACAGAGCTATAGGTACACAGGTGGCTTCATGCCCATCTGGAGGCACATGTGCTCAGATGCACTTGCTTGGCTATAAACCATACTTGTTTGCCTGCATTTCAAACAATCAACTTTGTTTTCACAGCTGCTGTGCATCAGAGGCTGCTCTTGAACAACATACAGTGAATTTCTTTCTTCACTAGTGGTGACAAGTCAGTAGGTAAAGAAGTATGCTGGACTGCTTACCTATAAGCCCAGTGACTGGATCTGCGGAAACATAAAACAGAAGATTATTAGCTATCTGATATTGATACAATTAAGAAACAAATCTTATCTCAGAAAACATATAGCTGGACAAGAAACAAAGTAGTCCAGGATTCTCAGGCATTTAATACATATAGACTGTGGTCACACTTAAGGTTCAGTCCACTTTCAGAGAGAGAGGATATATCAACCAAGTGACAAGCTGTTTTCTTTTTCCAGTGTTAAATACCTCAGAAAATTCACCTTTGGGATAGATAATGAGGAAAGAAAATTACAGCCAAAACGGAGTTCAACAACTTATCAGGAGTGGCCAAAGCTCAATGGTAGAGCAACTACCTGGAAATCAGAGGGTTGCAAGTTTGATACCTGGCTTCTCTCTGGAAAAATGGTAATTGCAGACTACCTGTGCATCTGCTAAGAAAATGCATGAATGTTTCCATACCAGGAGCCAGCCCTGGCACAATGCAGCTTCACCTAACAACAATGCATCTCCTTTGAGGAGAAAAAGGCATACCTGTTCTAGTGCCATTTTCTTCATTGTTTCTGACTTTGCTTCACTGCAGCAGGAACCAAGCCAAAAATACAGAAATCCATCAGCATCCAGGAAATATAAACACAGCTGCCACTAAGGAAGTTTCTCACATACTAGAGATCTAGAACTGGTGTTCTAGATCAAGGCTACCTCTCCCAAGGCTGGGATGGATTGCTGTGGATCGGAACAATGCTGGCTGCATGGCAGTTGCTGATCTGATCCTTTCACAGCACCAGCCTTGAAGCTCACTGGAACACAGAAGAGTACTTCTTCTCCACACCCCTGTGACATGGAACTTCTCTCTCTAGTGCACCGGCACACCTTGATATTGAGGTCTATTGGCAATCCACATTAGGAACCTCCTGATCTGGATTGTGTTCCACTTGGATCAAATGGAGGGCCTGTCCCCAAGCAATTTAAAGTCTGCTAAAAATCTTCTTTTGCCTCTGAGTGCCCCCATGCCAGGGTTTTTAACGAGCTTCCAGCGCTACAAAAGTAGGAAAACCTGCAACAAAATACGTGCCCTTTAAAGAAGAGTTTCAGCGCTCTTTCTGGAAGTCGTGGGTTTTCCTCGCAACATTTACCTTGGGGACGCTCCATGGCAAAAGGGGCGGGGATTGCTGCCTGCACACACAGCCATAAAGCATTCACACATCTCCCAGAAATGCTGCAGCTTCCCTTCCTTTCCTTTGCAAAGGTCAGAACTTTCAAAGAGCCAGAATTGCTCAGAATTGCAACATTGTTATCAGGTGTGAAGTGGGTGATCTGGGAAAGTGTTAAGAGTAAATGAGCGCATGATCGCACGGCCGTTGGCTGCAGCCAAGCCATTTCGAACAGAGAACAGAGTGAAAGTAAGTGCTGAGAGTGAATGAGTGAGCGATCACTCCCTTTGCCGGCACGGGAAGCCATTTCAGGGGACGGAGATCTGGCTATTTTTCCTTTGAACAAGAGAGGGGTTGGGGAGAAAAAGATGCGGGGAAAGAAAACACGCTTCTGTCGGGACGGAAGGTGCGTTTTAAACACGCATTTTGCTGAGCTTCATGCGGACGCTTATTCCAGAAGTGTAGGGCACTTTTAAAGTCCACTTGAATACAGTGACAGTAGAGGGAAACTAG
>MTQE01000401.1:22156792-22188202 GCA_014337955.1 Aspidoscelis marmoratus
ACGCTGCAGCTCACCTCACGCTGGCCCCATCCGTCACCCGAGCCACGCGGCGGCTCACCTGCGCTAATGAGAGAGGGGCGGGGTGGTACTGGGAGAGCGAGCGGCCGCCGCTTTATCCCTCCGTCTGTCTAGCTCCTGTGTGAAAGAGGACGCCGCTGGCTCATGCCGCGTCTGGGCGGTAGGTGGCGCCATCCCTTGGGTTAAAGTTAAACAGTGGAAGTTCGACGGCTGCAGCGCGCCGCCGTCCCCTCGCAGCGGTCCAGCGGCGCGTCCGTCCGGCAAGGGCGCGGGAGGAAGGCGATCGACGGCCACCGTTAGTTTCAGGGATTCGGAGAACTTCGCGGACCCGGGAAAGAAACCCCGGGGGATGCAGCCCGTCGGGGATTAGGGCCACAGGGGACGCGAGTAGAGTAGAAGAGCTCGCCGCCTGCAGATGTTGGTGCAAAGGCTGCTCCCATCGACGGCTGCGGGTGCAGCTGGTTATTATTACGCATCCATTGAAATTCAAGAAGGGATTCATGGGACGGGCCCGGACGCAGACAAAAGTTAAACTGACCCTGGGGTTATTCTCTCTCCCCTAGACTTTGCCCCTGAGTTTGATTGCTTTCTAATAAACGCAACCGGGCAGATTGAAAGCCTGTGACGGGTTCCAGCCGGGCTGATGAAACCTAGACGGGCACCCCAGAAGTCAGGGCGGTTCTCCTGAGGGGTGGGGAGAAGCGGCCACGTTGCAGAATGGGTCATCGGAGGTGGTTTTAAAACAGGGCTGGGTAAGGTAACAGGCTCAGAGGCTGCCCAAGCCTGGTATATTGGGGACCTCTGAAGGATACAGCTGAGAGAAGCTGGTGAGGGGATTTCAGACTTGAGTCTGCGAAATCCCTGCTTCCCCATCTCCACTTCCGTCTCTTTAAGTATTTATTTGTCCTTCGCAGACGTGAAGCTGCAGCAGAAAAAGGAAATTCTCGTGGCCTTGGCTGGAGGCCCCCTGTTTCAAGGTTGGGATGCGGAGGGGAGGGTTGCGCTTTGGGAGGATTTGAGGGGGGGGGGGTTGCACAGGAAGAGAACTGCCATGGTTGGCGATGGGTGGGAAGGCAGCACATCCGTTTCTGCAGTGAAGGAAGCTACAGCCGATGCAGAATCCGGGAGGAAGAAGGCTTGGCTTGGCTGCTAACACTTAAGACTTAGCAGATCAGGAAACGGGGGTTAACAAAAGTGAATTCAAAGAAAAGCAAAAGATGCCTGAATGAATGAAGATGAGGCACCAAGAGGAGGGCTTCCCTTATGCAGAAACACTTCTGGTACCCTGTGATGTCTACACCCAGAAAGAGAACCACACATACGACTGCATTCCCAGCAGACATGTGAAGTATGAGTGGTTTATGTGTTTCTTTAAACTCCAGTGTACATAAATGTGAGGACCCCAGTTGGGTCCAGCCACCTATAGACGTGTATGTACTGGGACATCTCTAGAAAGTTCTGAAGTCTGGGACAATACAGTCTCTTTGTGGGTACCTTGAAATGCATAGCAGTATTAAATGGAACCATTTGAACCAATCTGAACCATTTATTTACATAGCATCATTACAATTCATAGCGCTTTACAGTTAAAAAAAACAGACAATAGAACTTGCCAATGGTTTACGATCTAAAAAAGAGAAAAATAAGTTACATTAATAATACAATAAGGCTAAAATGGTAAAATCAAGAAAATTCAGATAAAACACCAAAGGCTTGAAGAGAAAGAAACTTTTTAATTTGGGCCTTAAAAACAATAAGGGAAGGAGCTGACCACAGGTGAAGAGGGAGACGATTCTAGAGGTAGGGGGCAGCGAGTAAAAAGGGACGTAAACAAGAGAGAGGATGAAATCCTGGGCTGACCAAGACTGTGAGAACTCATTATGTGCAATGCTTGGGGAGGTTGGTAAAAATGAATTAAAGCTGAAAGATAGGGAGGGGCCATGTTAAGACTTTAATTATTAAGACATTAAGTAATTTATCAAGATATTAAATAATGCATTTTAAAGAGCAGCACCCAATGTTCATCCTTGGTTGGTCACCCCTAATTACTAGGAACGAGAAGGAAGACAGTCTTGTCTTCAGAACCAAGGCCCTTTCTGCATGAGGCCTTATTCTGGATTATATCCTGGAATAAGGACCTGCCATCTGCATGCTCGGTCAGACCACAGAAAGCCCTAGGCAGGCCTGCTGTAATCTGCACTAGCATGAGGATGGCAGGTCCCTATTCCGGGATATAATCCGAAATAAGGGCCAGTGTTGAAAGGACCCAAAAGTTGTCCAACTGCAGGGGTAAATCCATTAATGATCCAGAAGAGGTCTGCCATACATTCTTCTGGAGGGCTGTCTGGGATTGAGCCTGTGACCTTTTGCTTTCCAAGCTGTTACTTTACCAATGACCTAGACAAGAGCAACCACTCTGACTGTGACTTGCCGTTTATGCTTTGTATTTATGGCAAGAAATCAGCATGCACACAATTACTAATATGCAAATGAGTAAGCAGCTATTGGCTCTCTTCATACTGAAGGAATGGCCAGATGCTCCAATGGGAAACATTAGTCTATAATGAACAACCATTACACAAAATAAAGAATAAGCTGATATCTGCAGCCTTCGAAGGTATTTATGGCATAGCTGTGTGCAGGCACGGGTCTGTGAGAGCTAAAGTTTTTAATCACTGGGGGAGGCTTAGGTTTTCCATTGCTATGTAGGAATTATGCTCTGAAATGTCATTGTTGAGAGGCTGTACAGTACCTACAGTCTCATGTGAATTATTTTAGAAATAGGCTAGCCTGCTCTTTTGCCTTTTAGTTTTGGCTAGTAGGTCAGAAGGTGTAAAAATAATAGTGGATGGTGATTAAGTAGCAGTAACAGAACTTTGCTCTCCTAGGCTCCCAGACAAGATGAATGGTGTGTTAGAGGAATAGAGGGAAGATAGTCCTAGGGAAGAATGCAGTGATGGACTTACATCATGATGAGTAAGAACACTTTATTGAAAATAAAAGTCAGAATAGTTAAAGCGTTTGTATTTCCTGTGGAAGTGTCCAACTGTGGAAGTTGGGCACTGAGAAAGAAAAAGGTTTGCTTTATGGACGACAGTTGCTAAGAATGCCATGGCTTATAAGAAGAACAAATTGAACAGGTGTGGATCCAATAAAATTCAGCTTCTCTCTTAAGGCAAGTAATCCTCAAGCCAAAACATGCATACAAGAAACAGAAAAGAGATTATGCTTGGCAAGGTTAAGGGAAGCAGAAGTAGGGGTAGACAATGGACAAGATGGATAGGAGAGATCAAAGAGAATCTAGGAATGTCTTTACAAGAGCTATGAGATTTTATTAAGACAGGTCAAAATGGCAAACATTTGTCCATACAGGCATCAGGAGTCAATGACACCCAACAAGAAGAAGATAGGCAGAAACCAGCATGTTCACGGCACATAGATAAGCACTATCACTTGCTAATGCCTGCATGCATCAAAATGCACTTAAAAGTATAGCCTCAGAGTCAAAGTACTATAATTTTAAGTTATTCTGCCGGGATGTATTGCATGCAGCAGAATGAGAGAAGCAAAACCACCCAAAATGAAGTTTTTGCACAGTATTTTAACATCACTGAAGACTCCATGGTCCCCAGATGTTGCTGGACTCAAGTTCCTGCCAATATGACCAGAAGCAAGAGACAATGGGAACCGCAACATTGAAGGAGCCTCAGGTTTTGTCTTCTCTGGAAGATCCAGAAGCCATTTTTTGTAGATACAGGAAACAACAGGAAACATGGTAGTGAACAATGAGCTATATTTATTTGGAAGCCATCTCCATTGTGATAGCTTGAGGGTTTTCTTGAAATATGTGTGATCAACTGCTTTCTGCCTGAAAACACTGACCAAGACTTTGTGCCCAGATACATCAAACTGCCTTATGGAATCCAACTGCCCAGATCTGAGCTTGACCCAAAACAGATCATTTTAACCGTGTTTTTATATTGTTTTTTAGTGTAACCGACCCTGAGACATTAAGGTATAAAGCAGGACAGAAATGCATAAAATCTTGTGTCACATTTCCCAGAAAAGGCTGTGTTTTAAATGGTCAACCAGACACCAGTACACTATTTAGAATCAGGATTCGACAGCATCAATCCAAGAACTGGAAACATCTTGTTCATTATCTAGGTAACATTATTAAGACCAAGCCTGTCCTAAAATAGTCCCATAAGAGAAAACAAAACAATCCAGGCTCCTGAAAAAAGAGGGCAAGTCCCTACCCACAATGCCATTCACGCCCTACTCCCACGCACTCCACCCCACTCAGAGTTCTGTAAGGAAAAGGCCTGACTTCCTGCTATAGAAATGGCTCCGGCCCAGTTGCCCTCAGTCTTTCAGTGGGTGTGTCCAAGGGAGCTGCTCCAGCTTGCACCTGAGCCTGGAGGAACAAGTGGGAGGAAAACAGGAGGAAGCCTTCAGACAGGGTGGGGTTCCTGAGCGCTCCAAGGAGCTTGTTCTAGAGTCCAACGTAATCCCAGATGGGTTTGGAAAAGTGCCCGCTCTTTGTGATGTGCCGTTCTGACAGCAGCCTCCGCCCATCTTTATGCAGAACAGGGGCTCCATCGGAGTTTTGAATTTTCAGGCAGGACAAAGCAGGATATTGCATGAAGCACGGTCACCACCAATGGTCGATCTAAGGAGATAGCATTCAGCTAGTTCTGCTTGCTTGGGGCAGCTATAACGAAGTCCTAGTGTTAAAAGACAAGGATTCCTGGTACCTTCACCATGATGAAGCGTGCACGCTGCCATCAGATAATTTCTAAGTAGAAACATATGTAGTGGCTGGAAATTCCCTTGGCTTAATTGCTGAATATGAGCTCAGTCCAGAGACTATATGAGCATACACTTGGGGCCTCTCACTTAATCCACAGGATCTGGTTAATCAAGCATATTGCTAATGTGTCTCCTGTTTAGGAAACAGCTAAGTAAGCACAAATACGTTTGCTTGCTACCAAATGATGCTCAGAGGCTAGCAGCAATAGGGCAAATAAAACTGAATGTGATAAAAGCAGCAAAACAAAAACCACACACTCAAAACGCAAAGCGGGTAAAATATCAGTAAAAACAACCAGTAAAAAACACTTGCGGCAGTCAGCTCTTTGCCTCCTTGGCAAAAGTCATTCTCTCAGCAGCTTTTGAAACCATCAACTGAGCTGCTCAGAATATTATTTCCTGCTGCTGCAGGATTTCCAATTAAAGCATGCCTGGCTATCTGACTTCTGCATGAACACATCCTGTAGAGGATAGCCAATCACCTCATGGAATAATCAATTTCACTACTCCTGGAATGGGGTTTCTCCTCACTGGAATCTGCCCAACATTTAAGAAGTTGGTTCTGTGTCCTGTATTCTGTTGTGTGACTTGTCTCAGACACGTGAATAGTCCTATCCTATTTTACTCCACCTTCTCAAAATCAGCCATACCTTGCTTTCTCTCTCTTTTCACGTGACTTAATTCTCAGTCTCGTGGTCATTGCTGTGGCCTTTCCTTGACTTTCCTTTGGATTTTGGGAAACTAGAATTGTTTGCCTTTTTTTTTGCAAATCATATAATTGACTGTGCCATCAAGGGAGTTTGCAGTTGACTACAGTTGCAAGATTTTCTGTACATGTACGATCTTCACGCTAAGTATCCTGGCTTTTTATTCCAGTTTCCTAGGTAAAAAAACTTTGCATTTGGACAATTGATTTTAATTGCCAACAGCTTGCCCACTGACCTGCATCTAGCATCCTTTATGCTCCTTAGGCCCTTTTACATAATCTGCTAGAGTTCTTCTGCACAGGCCCTTTAACAGCCATTAAGCACACATTCCAATGTGCGCCTCCGCACATGGGATGCTGATTAGGACACTTCCGGCGAGGGGTGTCCACACAGCGAGTCCCTTTTTAATGCGGATTTCGGCGGCAAAACCGGATTGCTGCCGGAGCGTCCGCATTTGCGGGGTCTAAATAGCACACTTCCGGTGGGTGCGTCCGCACCTAACCGGACTTAATGTGTGCTTAAAGGGTGTTTTCGGAACACCACATTTTACGTGGTCTTGCACTGTGAATCCGCATCCATTTTGGATGTGTCCGCACAGCACAAGTGTTCCTACCCTGGACCCTCCCCCGGCCCGCCTGGATCACCGCTTCTGGAGCCAGGGCGAGCCTCCCTAAAGCCCACCCTAGCCCACCCTGGGGGGAGCGCGGCGGATCCCCTCCTTACCTTGTCAGCATCGCCCCGATTCTGAGGGTCGGTGCCCAGGACGCAGCGCCCCTGCGTCCTGCGCACCTCCTGGGCGGCCGGGGCTGCTACTGGCAGCCCTTGCCCTCAGGAGGCGTTTTGCCCTAGGCACTGACCTTATAGAGTTTCTCCCATTCTCATGGCGATCTGCCTTTAGTTCTGCACTGATATCCATGACTACTGATTCTAGTGTTCAGTTGGTTTTCATTTTATATTTGCTTTTAAGTACTCCGTGTATGTTTAGTTATGTTATAGTCAATTTTGACTAACCAATAAACGGGAAAAAAAAAATCACACCTTTGCCTTTGTCTTTGTTAAGTTTCATTCTGGCTGCCTGTGCAGATGTGGGATAAAACCTGCAGTTTTCCTGGCATTCTACTGAGAGTTAGGGATGTACACAAATATTCATAGGCATTCGAAATACGACAGAATGTGCCAAATTTCAACGTTCAAACTCAAAGAGAATGTCCCAAAATTTGAATGTAAACATTCAAATTGAATTTCAAACTTTGGATCTATTCATTTGAATTATCCAGACATTTGTATGTGTACTGGTTTGTACACGACGCGTACTTAAAGATCCACGTATGTACGCATTTGTACGGATCCGTACAGGTTAAAAATGGGTTGCGCATGGGATGCATACGGACATGTACAGATGCGTAAGGATGTGTATGGATGTCGGAAAGAAGCGTACATGCACATACGAATGTTATCGACATCTGCATGTGTAGATTTGAATCAAAAATTCGAACGAACAGATTCAAATTTGGTAAATTCAAATCGAATCTTGTTAAATTCAAATTTAAAAGATTCAAATCAAATTGGATTTTTCGGGATTCAATTCAATTCAAATTTGATTCAATTTGTGCACATCCCCACTGGGGATGCTACGTTTAATCAGAGCATTTCCAATAATGTCCCAGGTTAGTTAAACAGCCGTCGCCAGATGATTCTGGGTTTCCTGAAATAGCAGTTCTTACACCGGCCTGTTTTGTAACAAGCTCGCTTTGGGCTACTGGAAGTAGGCAGTCGCTTGGCTGACTTCTGGCAGCCTGTAGTGAGCACGTTATGAAATGGGCCAGTAGACATGGAGGTAAGCCTCTGATTGCTCCTTGGGTCTTGCAAGGGGCAGCAAGAGGCAATCGGAGAATCCATTTTAGATCTTGCATTGTCTCTTGCTGTCCAGAGGCAGCCTCTTGTATTTTAAGCTCACTGCTTTAACTTATCGGATTAGTTGAAATTAATTTCCGTCTTCCGGAGTCTTGGCTATTGCATCCAGTTTTGTGTCATCTGCAAATGTTACAAGCATTCCATCCACTGCTCTATCCAAGTCTTTAATAAAAAATAAAAAAAAAGAAGAGTACCAGGCACAGAGTTGAGCCTAGAGAAAGCTCATTAAAGTTTTCTTCTAAGCGATTAACTGGATGGAAATTTTACACAAACGATATAAGTATTATGACCACAGACCTGTCTGTGAGTCTCCACCATTAATCCTGAATCTCTTGCCACTCATGCTTTGAACTGTCAGGAAAGCAGCCAATAGGCAGGCAGCATTAGGGTGTTTTTCCTCTGTCACGAAAAGTACCCATTAAGTACCCATTAATGGGTACGTAATGGCATTGTTGTACCCATTAATGGGTACTTAATGGGTACTTCTAGTGACAGTGGAAAAACACCCTTAGTGGCAGACCAGAAGGAAACCCTTGGCCACTGTTTTCTAAAAAGTCAGAATGGGGAAATTGGCTGACTTGGACACTGATCAGCAAGGAATTAACTTTCATGGTTAATTTCTTGCACTGCCTCTCTGTGCAGTGATCTTAGGCTGTAATCAGACATAACAAATGGGGCACCTCAAAGAGAAGTGTTGTGGCCCTGGTGTACCCTGACCTTCTCTAATCCGTCCTTTCAAGAGAAGGGGAGGGGCAAATTGGTGTGTGAACAATCTCACCTTAGTCCCCTCTAAGCTGCCTCAGAGGTGGGCTTTTGTTTGTTTGTTTGTTTGCTGTGTCTGATCACAGCCTCACTTATCAATTTAACAGTGCTGGGAAGGAATTCGGTCCCATGGGTTTTTAACAATCCCATAGCAAAGATATTTCAGTTTTGTTGTCATAGGTTTGATGGAGTTCAGGCTGGAGTGCCAAGGCACTGGGCTGTGGACTCTGCCAACCTAGGCCAAAACCCGTACGGAATCAGAGGTCCCTATCAAAGGAAAGCTGGATGTACAGCTATCCTGTGACGCAATGTGAGAGAAGAGTTGGCTTTTCTATCCTGCTTCTCTCACCCATTTAAGGGGACTCAAAGCAGCTGACAAAGCTTCTGTTCTTCTTCCCACAACAGAACACCCCGTGAGGTAGGTGGGGCTGTGAGAGCTCAGAAGAGAGCAGTGACTAGCCCAAGGTCACCCAGCTGGCTTTATGGGGGAGTGTGGAATCAAACATGGAATTCCCAGATAAGAGTCCAGCTCCCTAACCACTAGACCAAACTGGCCCAGTGCCACTAGCCCGTTCATGCCCTGATGGGCTTCCTGTGTTCAGTCCCCCTAGGAATCAAAGGTCCCCAGCCCGGCTGAGAGAGCACTTTCACCACTTGGTTTTAGGACACTAGTTGGCAGCATCACTGTTGCCTTTTATCTCCCCACTGATTGTATTTCCCTCTTATTGATGGATGGGGCTAGCGAAAGGCTGGGCTAGGTTTCAGCAAAAAATTCTGTCTATGCAGAAGCAAACACATTGTTATTTTATTTACTGGCATTCAAACCCCCAGGTTTCTTCTGAGGAACTGAAGGTGCCGTACATGATTTTCTTTCTCTTCATGTTCTCCTTGTAACAAACCTGTGTGGTAGGCTGAGAAGGCAGTGACCATTAGAAGGCCACCCAGTGGGCATCCGTAGCTGAGTGGGAAATGCAAGTGCAGTAACTTGCGACCTCTTACCCAGCGCTCTAGCAGCAATGTTATATGGGGACATACATAAGATCAGAAGGCCTTTAATTGTCCTATCTGAAATGTAGGTATGGCTGTGCAGCGGGCCTGCTGAAGCCAGGTGCACGGCTGGCCAATGGCCACGCGCAAAGCATGCTGGGCCCCGGCAGCCAGAATCGACCTGGCTGCCTGCAGGTAAGGAGGGGAAATGCGCGTGCGCGACCCAAGGTGGGTAGGAGGGTGTGGGGTCAAGCCCCCTCTGGCCCTAGGAGCCTCAATTCCGGCTTCTGGGGCGAGGGGGAGCCCAGAGAACAGAGGCCCCCCGGTTCCCCATCGCTGGCTCCAGAGGAGCCAATTGGGGAGGCTGGGGGGAGGGCTCAGTTAGTTTCCCCGTCCTTGTGTGGAAGCATCCTCCGTGGATGTGGATTTACCGCACAGGGACGGAGTAAGACCTGATTAAGACCAGCTTCTTTCAGGTCTTACGGGAAACCGGTTTTAGCGCCTTGCACACATTAGAGGCGGATCTCGTGCAAGCCAATGCGGAAGCGGGCTCCGCAAACTGTCTAATGTGTGCTGCAATGCGGAAGGCAACTTGCCAAGTGTTTTAGATCTATCCTTGATGGGTCCTTAATCTGTTTTTAGAGGCCAGTGCGGAAGCACCCTGAGTCTGCATTATGAGGTAACAGTAGGAACGCAAAAAAATGGACCTCACTGCTGATTTTTAAAAACCCGGTTTAAAACCAGATTAAATTGCCAAGTGGAAACTTGAACTCTCAAATGAATGCCTGGTATGAGATATGCACAATCAGCTTCATGATGCCATGTATAGGAAAGTAATTTTCATACTCCTATAAGTATATTTGCATAATGTTGGCAATTTAGAACTGTGCGGCTTCATTCATTGTTTCATACCGCATTCAGTATACACCTGAGGTCAAGCTTCAGATAGGTACTTGGGGCAAACAGCAGTTGGGAAATTCCTTGTATGACTCTCAAGATTAGAGAGAAGGACACAGGTGAAGGAGCTGAAGCTGCTACTTGAAAAGTAGGACAATCCAGGTGCTGGGCCACAGGAAATTATTTCCCGGGATTCTGATGTGGAACAAGCATGTGATCTGCCCGGCCAGGTAAGGATGTACAGATCCAACAATCAAAATAGTTTATCAAATCTGTCTTTTGACTCTGATGAACAATGTAAACACTAGCAACTGACCACAGCAGGTCATAGATGTTTGAATATTTAACCCACACACACACACACACACACCCCTCTGTATTCAAAATTCATAAACAAAAATAATCTCCAAGAACTATATAATGTAAAAAGTAGCTATAGCAAAAGGAGAATGTGTTCAAATGTATACGCAGTATATATATTTGGTTTGGATGAAGATCAACAATTGGAAGTGTATTAAAAAGCAACAGATATTAAGTGGGTGAGAATGTATTACAGAGCAAGAAATCTGTGGCTCAGCATAACAAAAATGGAAAAGCAAAAGTCAAGGCTCCAACCAAGAACAAGGGACTGGAACACCTTCCTTATGAAACCAGGCTGCAACTACTAGGTCACTTCAGCCTTGAAAGACAACATTTAAGAGGTGATCTGAATGAAGTATATAAAATAATGCATGGTGTGGGAAAGGTGGCTAGAGAAAAGAAATACGTACCGCACGAGAACCAGGAGGCACTTTATGCTGCCTGTGTTGGTCTGGGAAAACAGTGTCCCTGTCCTCCTGATGTGTAGGGTACCTGCTGAGCATGGTCCAGGACAGGTTGCTGCAGAATACCTACCTTGTAGATTTCTTGCAGTTTACTTCCATGATGGATAAACATTCTCTTCCTATATAACATGGGAAGAAAGCTGGATAATGGTTCTGCAGGGGATAACTGGATGTATCACTGCTGTGACCAATAGTTTCCTAATGCTTTCCTGTTTTGGACAAGTAGTTTCCTGCACTGCACCACCGGGTCCAACCCCCAACTTAAGGACCCATATTTAACCTGCAGATCACCTTTGATTTATCAACTTATGGTCAATACAGTTAATGGTTTGACAAGAACACAAGAAGGGTTCTGCGAATGCTACCTATTTCAGCCTCCTCTTCCCCACACTGACCAACCAGATGCTTCTGGGAAGCTCAGAAGCCAGACATATGGTCAACAGCCTCTCTTGCTCAACTGGTTCCTCTTCCTGGGCATTCAGAAGCCTGATGTCGGAGTTCATTGTGAGCTGTCATGAATAGCAGCCATTAATAACCTTCTCCACAAATTTCTCTAATCCCCTTTCAAAACCACCTTAAGTCGATGGCCATCTCTGTATCCTGCGGAAGTAAATTCCATAGTTTTATATGCTATCTCAAGATATGTTTCCTTTGTTGGCTCAAATCTTCCACCATTCTGTCTCTTCAACCGCACTCTCTTCCGTACTTTCTTACGCAAAACGGAGATCATGTTTATCTCCTTTTCCCATACCATGCATTATTTTAGACACCCTTGACAATACCCTTCCCCTTACTATACACCTTTTTTTTCCTCACACAAACTAAATATTGGCACATTTTATTTCAGGGGTGTTTTTCCATTTAACTCGAGTACTGTCTATGATCTGTCATTAACCAGGCAGTGAGCCAGTTTGGTCTAGCGATTAGGGAGGCGGACTCTTATCTGGAAATACAAGGTTTGATTCTGCTCTCCTCCATGAAACCAGCTGAGTAACCTTGGGCTAGTCACAGCTCTCTTCTGAGCTCTCACAGCCCCACTACCTCACAGGGTGTCTGTTGTGGGGAGAAGAAGAGAAGTTTTGTCAGCCACTTTGAGATCCCTTGAATGGGTGAGAAAAGCAGGGTAGAAAAGCCAACTCTTCTTCTTCTGACTCTTCTTCAGTAACAAGACAAAAAGGTATCAAAAGATTTTTTTAAAACCATAATACCCAGATGGTATTAAACTTAAACTCCAAAAATAGCACAATATGTGAATTATAAAAACCAATAAAAACAAACCTGAAGGTGCAACACTAAGGCATGGAAGAGTAACATCTTTTAAAGATCAATGGTTAGCTCTTGCTGAATGTTTCCTGTATGAAATCTTTTTGGAGATGTAAAAAAATAATTATGAATTAAAAACAAGAATTATGCACAATATTCTAAAACAAAGTTCTTGAATAGTAGATCTCCCAATGTGCCTGGACTAGAAATTCCAGCAAACTCTAGTGGAATGCTGGGACTTGTAGTCCAGAAGCATCAGAGGTTCTTTACTTTGAATCCTCTGCTGAAGCCAGTCCAGGCATGGACTCGGGGCCCTGTGTCTTCACAGCAAAGAGAGTGAAGGAGTAAACTGCACATTGCACAGAAGAGGAAAAGAAATCTATATGGCGCGCTTCCATAGAGAATGAGTCACCGACCTTCATAATGTGTCAGTGTGTCATATGCAAAACTAATATTGTGCACTAAAAACAATTCAATTGTCAAACACTTAATAGAAAGACAGCTGAGGTTTTAAAAATATTATCTTTAGAAAACAGAACTGTCATCTGGGTGTAGCAGGGCAACTTGTGGAGTTGCAATGAAATATGAATGTTTCTGAGCACAGCGAGAGTACACTTTGCCTAAAATTTTGCACGAAGACTACAGTGTTAGCAGTTGTATCACTGAAAGAAAAAAAAATGATATTTTGTCTCTGAATAAGATGCAGAAGGATGTTCTAGAATCAGGCATACATAATAAATCATTTCCATTGGAGAGTGAAGTCTGCAACCTCCCCCCGGCCCCCAAACCAGTCAGGTATTATGTTGGCAGAGACACAGATATGAGGTGACTCAGATCTCCTTCATGACCTTCACCCCATCCCAAGCCTTTTAAAATCTTTTCCAAAAAAAGCACCTTTGCTCAAATTGCACCCGGACGTGCTGTAGAACGCAGTGCTGATAAAATCTGAGTCTCCTAAAATTAATCCCAGTTCAAATTAGAGAAGACCTGGTTCACCTTTCTCCAAAACCCTGGGCACAGGCATCTTGTTAATTTTCATTGGTCAGACTATGCCCTGAGAGTAAGAACAGTAATTTAGTTTCTCCCGCCCAAAGAAAGGCAATCTAAATTTGTATGTAAAAATGCACTATGCTGCTGTAATTACAAGTCATTTCCTTGGGGATTTTTCCCCGAACTTCCCAGCCTGGCCAATAAATAGCCCTGGGATTTCTTGGTGGCCTCCCATCCACATCAAATTACATTTTTTATCCCGCTTAACATTTTCACATACCAAATCCAATTTTCATTCATTCATTCATTCATGTAAATTTATGCCGTGGTGCAATGCAATGGGCATCCCTGCGGTTAGCCCCCGTTAGCATGACAATGGTGCCCCTAGGAAAGCACTACCTGTTGAACCTTAAAAAACCAACCAATTGAAAAAAACAGACGGCAACCCCCTTTTAAAAGCACCCACCGACAGGCTGAGTAAGGGAGTTTTTTTCTGTGCATAGGGTAAGTGCAGGCAATTTCCCTACCGGAGATGGACCGCAGCTCGTAACACTAGCCTGTAATTGCGCCCCCGGCGCTCCCCACCTCCGGGCGGCCCATTTGCCACCAGCCCCGCTCGCCCCATCTGCGGCACCTTTTGGCTCCTAATATGGGCTCTAATTAAATTACAGCCGAGCCGGGCAGCTCAGGTTACGGGCCGCCACCTGGCCCGCTGACTGGCTCCCGGGGGAGCGGAGGGGCGGTGCCTCGGGCGCTCATTGGCCCGTCCGCGGGAGAGGGGCGTGGCTCGGGCTGAAGCAAACACTGCGCTCTCCGCGCTCGGGGCCGAACTGACTGAGGAGAAAGCCGTCGCGTAGACGGGGCGGGAGCAGCTTTGCCAGCGCTTCTTTGCCCCTCCTGTCCCGATCCGAGCGCCCGGGCTCTCTCCTTCTTCTCCCGTCGCTGGACTGCCGCCTTCAGCTGGGTGGAGGCCGAGTGCCACGGCTCTGGCATGCACAGCGCTCGCCTCGACGGCTTCGTCAGCCACCTCCGCGCAGAAGTGGTAAATCCTCGGGCTGGGGGCGTCGGTGGGGACGGGGACGGCTGGGGTGCAAGGAGAAGGTCCGCGCACCGGCCGTGGATGGGCCGTCGAGGGAAGGAGGGCGATCCTAAAGGGTGCCGCCACGAAAACAACCGGGGGGGGACAATAAAAGTCGAGGTGAGGCATGAAGGGGGGAAGGAGCGCTCCGGCTGCCTGGTGAAGGGGACGCGCGCTCCATCCTGGGGCTGCGGCAGCGTCTAGACGGGCAACGCCGCTTTTGGTCGCGCCCGCCGTTCCCTGGGAATCCTATTCAGCCTGCAGCTGCGCCGAAGGAACTGAGGCAGCAAGACGGGGCTTGCGGCTTTCGCGGCTGCGATGAGTGAAAAGTCTGCCGTCGGGTGGCGTCTGTGGAGGAGCTGTCAGCCCCGCTTTTCCTCTTTTTCTTCCTTTCTTGGGTTAGGCTTTGCTTTTGTGCCTCACCCCTGGCTGAACTGCCAGTGCCTAGGAGGAGCCAAAGTCGTTGCGAAGCCGTCGCGGGAGGCGACTTGTGGATTTCGGGGAGAGGGTCTCGTTGCCGAAGGGGCAGGGAGTTCCGCGGGGGCTCTCCCCGTCTTAAAGCCGCCGTCCGAGATCCCTTCCGAGGGCTGTAAGTCCTGGCCGACCTAGGAGGCGGCTTTAGCAAATTCCCTAATTCAGGAGATGCGTGTAGGATCGAGCTACAGGGCAGTGTGTCTTACGACGGGGGCCCCTTGGCGACCAGCGGGACTCGTTTCGGAGTCGAAAGGTCTGGGGCTCTCGTCCCGTCGCAGTGCCGCTTCTGCATCGTTGCGCGCCCGGCTCGGAGGCGGGGGGCAAAGGGGCCCGATTGGCGCCTAGTCCGGGAGGACCCGACGCGGTTCCTTCTGCTCGAGGGCGCCGAGCCTCGCCGCTTAAAATAGATCCTTTGCGGGCTTGTCTGGAACGGATCCAGCGGCAGGGCGAGCGGAGTTCCGCGCCGGAGGGGCAGGACTCGAGGCGGGCGCTGGAGGCAGGGAGGGCGGCGCCAGCCCGCTCCGCTTCTCCAAGACAAGACGTGGGACGGGAGGGAGACCGAGGGGGCCAAGGACTGGACAGCCCGGCCCTCCCCTCCCCTCCCCTCCCCTTCCAAATGTCATCGGGGCCTCTGAGGGGACGAACAACTGGCTGTCATTTCTTCTGCTCCCCGGGGCAGGGTGCCCCGCCGTCGAAAGCCATAGGCCTCCGAGCCATCAACATGCTTTATTCCAGAATATCCAAATATAGCGGAATAAGTAACCCATGTCTGGATGTGTCTTTCTCCACGAAGTTCAAGCCCTCTTATCGTCGAGGCATATGAAAAGCTTGCTGGCAGGTTTCTCATTGCAGAAGCCTCAGCCTATTTTCATAGGGTGGGGGGATGTTCCTTCCACTGAACATCTTCAAACTAAGCCACTAGGAGAGGCAGCTGCCTTTAAGTACCCCTTTTTTTGATGGGGTGCCTCAGAGGTCCTGTAGTAATATGCCTATTTGGGGGGCTCTCCCCCTAGTGTTCAGTGTGAGTATTGCAGACTGTAAGATGTCCCAGGGAAGAGAAGTCCAAGCGGGAGATTTTGGCCATCCCAGAACACATTAGAGTGTGGCTCTGCTAACCATTTGAAGGCACCTGGCCTTTCCCAGCCTGACCAGAGTGGTTTCTTGTGTCCTTTGCTGCCAGGTCAGGCTGCACTAGCAAGTGAACGCACCTTTGCCCGGTGGCAAGATTGGCGGTCTTCTTGCAAGGTGGCCACCGTGTGAAAGTGTGGGTGGCCCACAGCATGAGGAGGGAAGGGTAAGCTGCTTGCACTTGGATGCCGTTCCCACACCCTGGAAGCGTAAGTATGGGTCCTCAACACTTCGGCCTCTTCTGCACTGGGTCTTATTCTGGTTTATATCTCGGATTTGGGACCTGCCACCCTCGTGCTGGTGCAGACCCTGCCTGGCACCTACCATAGCCTGCACAACTATGTGGATGACAGGCCCTTGTTCTGAGATCATCCGCCAAAATAAAGCCAGTGCAGAAAAGGCCTTTGATGCAGCATGTATAGGATGCCCACTACACTAGGAAATTAAATGTCCTTCAGCAAATGCCCTCTGGCGCATCCTCTCTTGGTGACATAGGTGACCATCAACAAGCTGATGTTTTAAACATCTCACGAGTTTTCTAATTATTTGTTTAAGACATTATGAGGAATTAAGATTGCCACACATCCAGCCAATTAGCTCAGAGACCCAAAACAGGCCTCAGTAGTTGTGGGCCTCAAGTGACCCAAGTAACCTCTCTGGCCATATCTAGTAGATGATTTTGACTTATTTCAGTGTTGATGACCTATAGTAGATAACTCAGCCTACCAGAAAAGAAAAAGGTTCCTAAAGAGGAAGAAACATGCCAAAGCAGAGAGTTCCAGAAAAAAGTTTAGTCTAGTGTTCTAGTCTTCTGAAGGGACAACATTCCACCTCTCCTTTAGTTATCTATTGAACAAGCTTCTTAAAGGGCTTCTCTGCATTTTCATAAAAATTGGGGTCAAAAAGGTGCGTTCTTAAAGAACTAAAGGATGCCTTTTTGACCGTTCTTAGTTTTTAGGAAAATGTAGAGGAGTCCTTCTAGAAACTTGTTTAATAAATTACAAAGGGAGAGATGGAAAGTTCTACAAGAAGACAGATGGTGGAAAGAGTCTGAGATGTTCAGATGCTGCTTCAGAACAGCAGATGGCCAACAGAAGTTAGTCCTCTTCAGGTTTGATTAGAGTCCTGTAAACGTGTGCAAGAGGACCTGCAGAGCACTAGCCCTGGCTCTTACCTACAGCATATCTAGAACAGTGAGTCTGGATTAACTTGCCCCACAGATTCAGATTTAAGGACTGCACTAACACCACCAACTGCATCACTGAAGTTGCATGCCCATGCCTCTGAGTGATAGGAACAAAAGTTCCTAGCCTTGGGGCCTGTGGGGGTGGTGGTGGTTTTTTGGCACTGCGAAAAGCCCTTCCTGGTAGTCCCAGATTATAGGGGCATGTCTTCTGCACACCTCCTGTGTTCTGGACCAGGCCACACTGGTGGACCTGATTAAACAGGTCTATCAGAGATCAGGATTAAGGCCTTTAATCCAGATCTCACTCTGCTTCATGAAGATGGAGTGAGACCAGTGGGTGGCAGGGCCTCCATGATCCTCATTAATGTGTGGATACAGATGCCCAGATGTGCACTAGCACGACCCTTAATACATGTCATTTCTTGTTGCATTATGTTGTAGCCCCATGAGATGGGAGATGATCTAAATTAGATAGGCCTCTCTCTTAAAAGCGTCCCATGAGTTGCACGATCTTTCTGCACTCTCATGCAGTGTTCCAGGAAACGTACACTACTCTCTCCTGGAACAAGCAACCCATCCCAAGGTGGGATGAGTTGCCTCTCAAGCAGACAGGGCTGTCCGCATTTGGATTGCCTCTGGAGAACCCCTGGAGGCAGCAATGGGACTCCAAAGGCTAGGGACCTTCAGAGTTTCTGGCCTAGCTGTTTTTCAGCAGATCTGTTTTTGGCAGTACATCCAGGAGTGCCACTGAAAAGGGTCCCTCCAAGTATATTGGACCATGGGGGCATGCAGTCTGCATACCTCTGTGTTCTGATATACTACCCCTTGTTTAGGTATACGACCCCAACATTGAGCTCTATGACTATACCAGATTAGGAAGCCATTTCTGGTGCCCTAGCCCAGTCCAGTCCACACTTTTTCAAATGCAGACAAAACATGACAGGGGAGTGAGACTTTGCCTAGTCCATGCCAGTGTGTTGATTGCTGCTCCTTATTGGAGTGGGGACGTTTGGTCTAGTGCAGTGGTTCTCAACCTGGGATTTGGGACCCCTTTGGGGGTCGAATTACCCTTTCAGAGGGGTCGCGAGGAGGCTCCCGCTGCCCTTCCCTCCCACCTCCCAGCTGTTCTGCCCCTGTGGTTGGGGGTCTCCACAACATGAGGAACTCCATTAAGGGGTCGCGGCATTAAGAAGGTTGAGAACCACTGGTCTAGTGGTTAGGGAGCCGGACTCTTATCTTACCAGGTTCGATTCCGCCTTCCCCCATGAAGCCATCTGGGTGACCTTGGGCTAGTCACAGCTCTCCTCTGAGCTCTCACAGCCCCACCTACCTCACAGGCTGTTCTATTGTGGAGAGAACATTAGAAAAGCTTTGTCAGCCGCTTTGAGTCCCCTAAAAGAGTGAGAAAAGCAGGGTAGAAAAAGCCAACTCTTCTTCCTCCTTCTGCAGATCAAAATTCTACATCATGGAGGACATATGTCTTCCCAGAGTAGATCTGCTAGATAGAAACTTTAATAGTTGCATAGAATAGGTGCTGAAATTCCCTTTTCTGGGGAACTATTAAAGGTGGAGACATCCTGCCTTTTTATACACCATCATATTCCAGAACCCTCCTTGTACTTTTCACTGAACTGTAAAATAATATCAAGAAATAATTTCTACCTGCTTTAATATTGCTAATTTTGGTGTTAGGACAACATGGGATCTGTTGCAATGTGTACACTTGGGTTGAGGCCATAAATTTGTTAAATGAAAAAATAACAGGAGGAGGCTGTTGGGAAATGCCAGAGCCTCCCGAAATGCTAATATAGTACCCGTTTCATATTCATTTGTGAGGCAAATTCTCTCCTCTTTACTCCTTCCTTCATCAGTGTTCCACTTCTAGGGTCTACAGGACTTTGACCAGAGCCATACTAGCAGCATTCTTTTCTTCTTTTAAATTAATGAACCTAGTCCAGTGCACTTCCCCAGTGGAAGTTTGTAGCCTGACCTTTGCCAGCCAGGTGTTCTCCAGATGTTTTAGATTTGGGGGTCTGTGTGCCAGTGTTGGTTAAGACTGATGGAAGTCAGTGTCCAAAAGTCCTGGAAGGAAAATGCTAGTTTGGTAAAGGTTATGACAGACCATGAATGCTTTCAGAGCATGCACCATTGAAACAAAGGAAGTTGGAAGCGTCTCCGCCTTGAGCCCAATTAGTAGACTGCTTATGACCCTTGGTTAGACAGGGCTTTGTGCTCACTACTGAAGCAAGAAGCATGAGTCCCTGCTAAGACAGGAGAAGCAGAGCAGCTTTTCAGATTGTCCGGCTGCCCATTCTGATTTTGGGATCAATTGATAGTCATGACGTTTCAGGGAGCGGCATAAATTCTGCCGCTGTTGTCCCCCAAAGGTTGCACCTATGACTTGGCATGGCATTTGCTAAATCTAGAGCAGCCTTTGAGGGAGGTCATAGGCCTACATAAGCCAGTTTTAACATTTTACTCATCTTTGGAATGGCCATATTGCCATTGCATGGTCAAGATGCCTTTGATACTCCCCTAAGGCAACCGGTTACTATGGCTCCCCTTTCCAAAGGGACTTAAAACAGACACTGGAACTTAGGGGTTCCTCAAAGGTGCCTAAAGGTCAGTGTGCGAGGAGAAACGCTTAGGTCTGTCCCCTGGTGCATGAGGTAGAGAGAAGCCACTACAGTGGAGACCCCTGACCCCTCGAAGAGACATTCAAGATAAATGGATGAAACTGTTCTTCTGTATTGTCAGCCTATTGTGAAACAATATGTTCTTCTTCAATACATTCTTACGAGATGAGTCTCAATGATCTTGCGCTAGGGAGGGCAGTTTGTGACTCCCCAGGACAGAAGGGCTCAGCTGTGGCCCTCCACACGTTCCTCAGCTACATTTCCCATCATTCTGTGCCAGCTCAGTCTGGGATGCCATAAAGTGATAGGGCTGTAGTTCATCTCCCTTACTTTAGATGTTCCTGAATGACAGTTGCTCCTGTTTCTTGCCATTGGCCAGGGGCTTCTGCAACTATAGTTTAAAAGAGGGCTGTGGCTTGAGTAGCATCCTAGGGCTATGCTGGGATTGCCAGAGCTGTCTGTGGCAATCCCAACATAGTCCTGGGATATTGGGGTGATAAGTGGGGTAAAAGGACCCTCCTCCCTGCTTTTTCCCACTGTAGCAATATTGACTTTATTATCTGAGTGCTGCTACTGGAAGCCAGCATTTAAGAAGCGGCCACCATGCATGTGCAGAGTCCCAAAATGGTGGTCGTGCATGCACAGGGGTGGCAACTGCACACTTCTGGGTATTTCAGCCTTCAAAGTACCCAAATGCGTGTGGTGTAGCAATGTCAGGCACGTGGTATCGAGACTGGTGAATACATTTGCTTGTTTTCCACTGTTGCCAGACATCTGGGCAACAAGCAATGACTCCAGAATAGGTTTATTCCAAAGTATCGCTTAATAGTGGGATTTTTGGCTGCTGGTTTATAGTGTCAGTGAACACAATTTTTTCATTTACAGTATTTCCAGATGTGCATATCCTGAGACCCTTACCTACCAAGGCTGTGATAGGAAACCTGTGTCCCTTCAGATGTTGTTAAACTATAACTCATCATTCATAGCCATGTTGGCTGAACTTCTGCATATTGGAGATCAATATCTGCAGAGGTACAGATCTTCCCATCACCTCTTCCTATACATGTTTCAGTAGAATTGTGACAACAAGCCCTGGGGGTGTTGATTTGGTTGCCGGCATTTTCATACAGCCTTTCTGCACTTATTAATTCAGATCTAGAGGCTGATAAAGAACATGTTGTCTGTATGGGACTAGAGTAGATTCAGGTCAGAACAGTGCTAAGGGCTCATTAATCTGGATTTGTGGTAGATCAGGTAAATAAGGTCAACATTCATTTTAGCACTGTCCAAACCGGATCAAAGAAAGGTCATCCACGTGTAGAACGGATCTAGGGAGAATAGTGGGTGTGGTGTTGAGCGACAAGTGCAGTTACAACATGACTGTGAAGATACTTTTGCAGCACCTCCGCAACAGCTGCCACATTAATTACAGTCGTGTCTTTGCAGTGTTTGCAAAGACACCCCACATTGGTGACAAAGGTGTCTTCACATTGCCTTCAAAGGTATCTCATACCCCTGCTACCTACAGTAGATATAATGTTCAATTGACCTGGACATGGCCAATTTGCTCAGGTGCTGGAGATGCTGTGGACCAAATGCATCGCAATGTGGGCATTTCGTACAGTGATGGCTCCCATCAACTGACATGGGAAATGGCTTAGGCATCTGCATTGCATTGGTCTTTAGCACACATTTGCTTTTCTAAAGTCCACCTAATACAGATGCCTCTGTCTGTGGTTGATCGAGATCTAGCTAATCCAGATTCACTAATATGGATTAACCAAAATAAGTGCAGAAAGGCCCATAAGCTTTGGAATCATCTGCTTAAAGATGCCAGGGGACTTTTGCTGAAATTTTGGAGAAAAGTAGCAAATGTTGATTTATAGTAGTAGCTTGGTTTTCTGACTCTTTGGGCAACTTATTTTGGAGTTTTAGCTGATTGTTGTTCTGTGGACTGATGCTCTGAGTAGCTACTAGCTTTGTAGCTGTGTAGCTCAGTCTGGCAAAGTAGATGGTTTTGCAACAGCTTGGAAACTAGAAGTAAGAGAAGATAATGTGTGCATGGCTACTGGGGGGACAAGCTGGTGTGATTAGATGAACCACTGGTTCAATCCAGTCAGGCATTTTGTATGATCTTATAACTTCCTCCTGCATATTTTAAATAGATAAATAAATATAAGGATGGAATTGGCTAAGTCTTACTTCAGAAACCCTGCACCATCTGGAGCTGCAACCATGGGAATAAATGTTCTGTTGAAATTTGATTTTAAATTTAATTTTTTGAAAGAGCTGTGTATAGCTGGCTTGTATTGGCCATTCTCAACAGATCTGCCACAACCAGTTATAGCTGAGGTAATTAGGGTGTTTGAAGCTTAAGGCCATTTCTTGGGTTTTCCTCTGGGAATCTGGGTTGTCATTCATCATGGATATCAGCCTTGCAAGGGCAGCTGACCCATGGGTCCTTACTGCTGTCTCCCTTCCTGTGTCATCCAATTTGTTATTCTGTTGGATCCAGGAGTAGAACTTCAGTAGTTACTAGGTAACCAAAGGGCATCAGTTCAACTCACTTGCTCAGAGATGTGATGACAGTTGGTGTGACAGAGCTAAGCATAGAGGTGCAAATTATAAAACAAAGATCTAGCCCCTTCTAGGCTGGTCCCACCATGGATTGCAACGTACAGACCTCTCTACAGTGATCAGAAAACCTGCCCAGCTATCTTTAAATATGGGCAACAGATATTCTATTGTCAGACTTGTTAATAATCTGGTTGCTAATGTCAGAACCAGAACTTGTGGCTGTAGACCACAGTGGACCATCAGTGGTTGTGGACCTTCCATCAACAGCACATAGAAGACCCAAGTTCTTCATTCCCCCATGGGATGGATGGCACAATATAGGATTCCGCGAAGGTATTGAGTCATATTCTGACTACTTGTGTGATTTTAGATCAAAGGAACTTAATCTTTCTACCCCTACTGAGCCCTGACTCTGCTCTTAAATTCCCATCCTTAGGCTGAGTCACTGTCACTGTGTAAATGTTGCATATCTGATGCTGTGGTTAGGAAAGAGGTTTGGGTTTTCCTTGACTGGAAAGCTGCCTTACATTGGCTATGGGGTTTAAAAAAATTCATTTAATTTTTATGGCTGCATCTGATGGGCTCCAGATTTGGAGCTAATCTTCGGGGGACTATTGCCACCAGATAAGTGAATCACTTCTTGTCTCTTCGTTCATAATTCTGCCTGGAAGATCCAGGAGCTGCCTTAGGGCACATCTGTGAGCCGAACTCCAGAGGCTGTAAAAAGCAACAGGAAGTGAGCCCGGAGAAACAGAATGGAAAAAGAAACAAGATACTAGGAGTCTGGGGTCTTAGCATTTGATCCTCTGTAGTTCTACCCTATAGAAATAAAGTTAATTGTGAGTTAGTGAGAAGGCAGCCTCTGCCAAATAGGAACAAAGCCCAACCATTTCTGTGGTCATTTTTAAACCCTCACACTCAATAAGTATCTGCTGCTGTTATGATTCATGCTCCCCTCTTTGTTACCACCAAGGCAGGGTCTCTTATATGCTGAGACATTTTCCTCCGTTCCCTTATGCAGGATGTTTACCTGTTTGCGAACTGAGCGTATTACATGCCTTTGCACCATTATACCAAGATTTTCTTACAAGAAGGGATAGCTTGCATCGTTTTGGCTTGCCTAGATATACTACATTCTCTCCTGCACAATAAGAAAGTGGCAGTGGTGAGAATGGCTTCCAGACTGCTTGATCACTGCTGTAAATATTAGTAGCTCGTAAACAGACGTTGTTTATGCTGTTGCGGATTATGCATTCCCCTCCCCATGACTGAAGCCTTATCTCATGCATTTCCCTTTTGTGTGGCTGGGGGTTGCTTGTGTAATTCCCGGAGACTCTTACACACCCTGTGTGTCATCTTCTGCCGGGTGGAGCGGCTTGCTCTCTGAACAAGCTCCTGCTTGCACAGCCAGGGATGGGCTTGGAACGTGCAGATGTTGCCGAAAAAGCTCTGCCTCGGGCTGGGGGCTTGCTGAGACGAGATGGGGTGAGGGCTTGCGCGTGTGGCTTTGGCTCCCAGTTCCACACCTAGGCTACGCGAGATTTGTGCCCCCAAAACATCCAGCTGCCTCTGCAATAATCAGCAAGGAGCCCTGCAGCTTTCTGCAAGCTCTGAGGACCCTGGAGTCTTTAGATGTTCAGTGAAGCACTGAAGTAACTGTGTGATAAAGGGGTGCTTTGGTTATACAAATCTTATTGCTAAGGTGAGCTGGAAAAGATATGTGAACAGGGATGGTTGTTGAAGGCTCTATTCCACTCAGATTACTTGATTTTAATTTTTTTTCATACATGGTTCAGGCAAGGTCAGGAGTTCCTTTTGTACTAAACCAACAAATCAGTCGTCGTCTTTGAGTTTTGTGTGTGTGTGTTGCCTGGATTCATGCCGCACATATGGTTTTCTCTGACTGTGAGGCACATAACCAGTAGAATTAATTCTGGCCAAATTCTATCTGGCGTTAGCTAGTCTGCCACCTGGATGCAATTTTATACCATTTTCCCACTTGTAATAGGCTGTAGTGTTGGTGGTAGGTTGACTGAGGCAGGAAACTGAACTTGTCCGTCTCCTTCTTCCTCTCCCACAGCTGTGCATGAAGGAGTCAAGTGAAGTGCTGCGAGGCCAGATGCAGTGTATGATGCGGACCCTCCACGACTTGAAGAGGGCACACGACCGTGAAATCCGATTGGATCCCCAGGAGACGAGACCGGTTTCTGCCGCGCTTTCCACAAAACAGTACACCAGTCCACGCGTGTCCGCCATTTCAGAAGCAGATTCTGCCTGTTGCCTGGAGGGGGCTGTGGAAGAGGAGGCGGCGTTTTCTCCTCCAAGCAGTGAGCGGAGCTTGGAGTTTGATTCGGGCTACTCTGAAGTTTCTGGCAGCAGTTGGCGTGATGAGGAGGGCCCACCACCACTACGAGCCAGCAAGCTTTCCTCTGGGGGCTTTCTGCGTCGCCGGGCACCTGCCAGGAGGCCTCGGCCCAAATCTGCTTCGGATGCCTGCCTAGAAAGGTGGCGGGACACTGAAACCTCAGACGCAGGAGACTGGACAGTGTCCCTTTTGTCGCAGAGCCGCAACAGGCAGCCGTTGGTACTAGGGGACAACTGCTTTGCTGACCTAGTTGAGAACTGGATGGACTTGCCTGAGGAGAGCGGTGAACGTGGCCGGCTGCAGCGCTGGTTGGCTAAACCCCATGGCTTCCTCCTCAACCTCTCCGGCAATGTACGCCGCAGGCTGGCTGGCATCTCACGCACAGAGCGCACCAAACAGGACCCTGATGGCACCAAGCGCTTCTCTTGCCCAGCGGGCCTCGGTGGCCGTCCTTCACCCTATTTCCACCAATCCCACGCCAATATCAGTGAGCTTCCCACAGACTGTGGCAGCTTTGCTGCTCTCATGAACTGCCGGAGTCGGCAACCCATCATTTGCAATGATGTGATTGGCTACATCTAATCTAATCTTGTCATTCTAATCTTTTTTGTTCTTAAACAGATCTATATTTTTTATGGTTGTCTGTAAATAAATGTCTTTTTTTACATTAAGTTTGCATAACGTGTGTTTCTAAATAGCTTTAGCTGCTTACTTGTTTCATTTACTTTTATATTTGGCTACGGTAAATTGAGCACTCTTCATAAGTAACAAATGACCTTTAACCCCAAGTAAGATGTTTTGTAACAAGAATTGGCCTTTTTTTAACAATCCAACAACTGATCTTAGGTTGGCAAAGATTTGCATAATTCTTTCCTACTGCTTGACAATGCAAAATTCAAAATACAGGAAATCCAGCCTAAATCCAGCACAATTGTTAAGGAATTTGATCTAGAGAATTGTTGCTTTGTTTCATCCTCAAACAATTCAAATATGAGATCATTTCCATTATAAACGATTTAAAATTTTGCCTATCCCTGTCACTGTTTTTTTTTTCTTCATACTGTCTCAATTTGAAACTGGAAGCAGTTGAAGCTAGCTAGTTAAGGTGAATAAACCAACACAGAAACTGGTTTGATTCTTGGTACAAAGGTGGGGAAGTCGCCAGAAGGAGAATTACTCTGAATTTCTACCAGTTGAGATTTCAAAAGGGCTGAGAATGAAGCCAAAATCTCTTGGATCTTCTTGGCACAGGCCCACAGGTGCAGGGGGATGCCTTGCTGGAGGCATCGAGCTAGCGTTTGTATACCAGAAAACAAAATAACTCTACTGCCATATATAAATGGTGAAAAGAACATTCATGTAAAATTCAGTGCTTGGTTAAGGTATCAGATCACCCATTTGAAAATTGATCATTTAATCTGTTCTGTTTTTCCTTCATTGTTGACATCACTGCCAAAACAGTGCTATATGATGAAAATTGTGGGCCTAGGCTTCACTCCCAAGCAGCCTTCTTTGAATTATTGCATTGTAAAAACATCCTGTTAATGTTTTTGATCTCTAGCATCAAGTTCTTGATTCTTCCATCGTCTTTTGATGGACTGGTTGCATGTAGGTTGTAAACTAATAGCATGCACAGATAACTGTTTGTTCACCTTATCTTACCCTTGCCCAATAGGCCCAGAACAATGAAGGCTATAAAGTTCTGTAATGTGTTGCAGAATGTTATTAGGGTACTCATTACTTGATAACGATATATTAAAATAATGCTAAAATAGTAAACTAGTTGTTTGGAATCTACATTTGATCTTTTAAATCTCATTGCATACTCAAAGGTTGCTTATCACACCTAAATGGGCCACATTTATGCTGTAGGTTTGGCCTGGTCGCAGAAGAGGCCTAAAACATGGGATTATCCCAGGACTATATTGGTATTGCCATAGGTATCCATAGCAACCCCAACATACCCCCCAGAATATAGGACTGAAATCCCAGCGTACTGCTATTTCAGTAAAAAGAACGCCCTACCTTGAGTTTACCAAAATAGCAATATGGCCTACCTGTCTGGGTGCTGCTCCTGGGATCCATTTTGTTAAAAATGGCCACCTTGCAAGTATGGCAGTGAAAAAAATGTCCACCATGCAAATGTGCAGGTCTGCATTTACACACTTCTGGGCATTGCACACCATTGGAATGCCTGGATGATGTACACACGCCATGCTACTGAAGGAGCAAGTACCAGACGCATAAGGGCCTGGGCTTGCCCCATGAGTTTGCTCTGTTGTCTGGCAGAGATGGTGCAGACAACCTAAACAAAATCGTGCATTTTCCGCTTTCCATCTGGAGGCAGCCTTCACCACTAAACAGAGCATTATGTCCAAGCACAGAGATGCTTCGTCACACCTAGTAGTGCTGATTAATCACATCAACAACTTCCAATACCTGTGAAGACTGGATAATAAGGACTCTGGAAGACTGATGACCTGTCAAGGACCGAAGCATGTTGCAGACCCTGTGAAAGTGGCCAGATTGCCACCTTCTTCCCATCCCTTGAAATAATGAGACAGATAACATGTTTAACACTTGATAACACTAATTGCTGCATAGAAAGTACACAGAAGAACTGCAGATGTACAGAAATACATTGCAATCTGAGGTATTTATTATGCAGTGTTCAAGAAAAAAATTATACCAAAATCAAAGAGCATGAGAAAACCAATTTTTTAAAAAAATCTAAATGGTGATTTGTAACATCTGCAAATAACCATTGTGGGAACTAAGGCAGGACTTTCTCTCAGTCCAGTGATCTGACCTTAACAGGAGCTAAGCAAATGCCTCAAAGAGATTCACTTGCAGAAGAGCAATGGGGTAGCCATCCTTCTTTAGCGCCTCATGCTTAGAAGCAGCTTTAGAACCCAGTTTTTCTCATTTCAATAGCTGCAAATTCCATATATCCACCACTGCTGCAGACCTGCATTCGATTTCAGTATTATCTACAGCTCATGTAACTTGCATCCTCATGGATTATTATTTTTTTTGAAGGTTGAAATTGCCTTTTTTATAGCTTGTGAGGAATGACTGTATAGAGTAGTATCCATTTGCCATATCTAAGGATATGGGACCAGTTTAGTTACAATTCCTATCAATCCAACCACCATATCAATGGTCAGCTAGGAGCTGCTGTGGCTGGGATTGCCAAGCTGGGGAATCAGAGGATTCCAGCAGGGGAATGGTGTTGTAAGGGAATTTTATTATTACTGTTATTACTATTGCTATTATTATTATTGCTTTTAAACATAAAACGTAGCTAGAAATTTCATTAGATGAGTAAAATAACAAGAATTATACTATGACAAAACAAATACATTATAAACCATATAATGAACATCTTTCTTATGGTGAGGGATGCCAGTGGTTAAATTTACATCAATGAACATAAGAAACCAAAGGGTTGCACTGATTAGAGTCATCGTGCTGGAGGATTACAGATTATTTGGTCTCTTAAACCAAGGGTAGGCAAACCACGACTCAAGAGCCACATGTGGCTCTTTGGCCCCTTGAGTGTGTCTCTTCCAGCTTAGGAATACCCTAATTAAGTTAATAACAATGTACCTACCTATATAGTTTAAGTTTTTAAAATTTGGCTCTCAAAAGAAATTTCAGTCATTGTACTGTTGATATTTGGCTCTTTTGACTAATGAGTTTGCTGACCACTGTACTTAAACTATTAGGAAAAGATAATGTCACAAAGCCACAGACCTTATGTATTTTATGAATGCACAGTATTGGTATTTATGTATTTAAATAACTTTATTGCCTAGTCTGCCTGATTGTAGAGCTGCTTCTGTCAGCTTCTTCCTAGTATTTAGGTACTCATCCAGTGGTATGTTACCTTTGTCTGTGGAGATTCCATTTAACATTAGTTGTTAATAACCATTGGTACGGTGATAACTAATGCTGCTAAAAGCTACATACCATCAATCTCTTTTGAGGGATCTCTGCCCTTCAGTATCTACTTTTGCTTATCCTTGTTGGAACGGATAGGCATTGGTGTCCAAGAATATCTAGTGGCCTATAAACTACCCATCCTTGCCTTAAGAAGATGTGAATTATTTTCACTTGTCTTGAACCTACAGGAAATCAACAATTGGTTAAGCACAAATTCTAGAATAGGGATGAGCAACGTGTGACCCTCCAGATGATAATTAATTTGATCCTCCATCACCTACAACCAGATGGGCAAAGGCAAAAATAAATGTGGGAGTAGTGGTTCAATGATCTCTGAAAGCTGCCATGTTAATTTCACACAATTTTGGAAGGCTCACTCCTTCTTGCCTTAAAACTAAGAAGCCGGTTACATCAAATCTCAGCAACGTTTGCCCACCTGGCATTCTCCTCACATTTCAAACTGCAACAGTCTACCAGGTTGGCAAAAGCTCTGCAGGTGAAATCATTCACACACCAGTCTGCTCCTCGCCCACTCATGATTATTGTAAGCTAGAAAAGGTAGATGGGAGATGGGAGTGGAACATGACCATCTCTAAGGTGCCTTGGATCCACTTTTTATTTCATTTACTCCTTTATTTAGTTGGGTTTTTATATCACCCAATACTTCATCCTCAGGGCAGTGTATCACTCCTCAAAACAGGGTACAGCCAGGGCAGCTTCCACTGGCAATCTGAGCCACTTGGCAGGTCTTTCTGGGAGGTGCTGGTTCTTCAGGTATTTGGGGCTCAAGTTGTATAGGGCTTTATAGGTCAAGACTAAACCTTTGAGTTGGGCCCAGAAACCATTAGGAAGTCAGCACAGCTCTTTAAAGACAAGGATGATGTGACTACCACTTTCAGACCTCTCCTCAAGGACTGAAGAACATGAAGGAAATTACAATAATCTAATCTGGAGATCACAACACCATGAGTCAGACTGACCTCTTGTTCTCTAACAAAGGCTTCAGTTTTTTAACAAGGCAAAGCTAGGTGCTCTTAGGCTGGGTCTACAGTAGATATGTCGAAAGTCAATTTGGAAGTGCCTCAGAGGTAGCTGGTGGACCTCATGTTCCTAAGACTCCTCTAATCCACCTCTTCTAGCACAGAATGTCCCTGAGGGGAAGGGGCAGATGGGTGTGCAAACTGCCTTACCTTCCCTCAGAAGCTCCTCAGAGAGGTGCTAGTTTTTGCTGTGTCTAATCGCAGCCCTGGTCACTGCTGCCATCTAAGCTTCAAAGGAGAGGAAAGGGTTTAAGAGAATAAAATCGAGCCTTAAAATCCCTTATTGAAGGTCAGTGGGTAGCTAATTATCCTTCAAGAGAAATGGCTTTTCAAAAGGCATTTCTACAAAGTGTCTTCTGTAGCATTAGCAATTAACTGTCCCAAAATTATTATTTTTTAAATGGATATAAACACAGAGGCCACAGAGCCGGGAAAGAAAGCAGCAGAAGGAAGCACCACAAAGCACAGCCAACAAGCCCTAGCATGAACTACACCCTGCAAGAACAGGCGCTCCTGTAGCCTTTCTTTCCCCCCCTGTATTATGACGCTGAGGGGTGCAGCCATCAAGATAAGAAAACCACTTGATTTTGTAACAGTGTCCAGTAACTGTAAGCGTTCCCGTTTGTGTAGGCCTGTTAGCCTTGCTCTTGGAAAACGGCAGCTCTTTCTCCAACATGTTGCTAAAGGATAAAGTCCTAAATCCTTCTTTATCAGGCACAATGTTCCTCTTAGCACAGTTACGTGAATGAGCCTTAAAACAATTCATTTATGAGCCGTCATCCTTCTCAGGTTGTTCTACAAGTTGCATCACCGTTCCAAAAGCAAGCCCTTTTCTAGTTAATACATGCCTCTCCTTTGAATCGGGAGGAGATCTGAAGGATTACTTAAAAAATAAAATAAAAAAGAAATCAAATCTGCCTAGGCTGACCTTCAGTGTAATAGAAGCCAAGGGGATTTTTCTTCTTGTTATTTACAATAGCGAAATGCAAGTTTATGGGGTATTATGTATCACCAACTCCTTCCCTCCGCCCCTCCAGTTGTTAAGCTTCATAGAGATGATCTTACCACCACATGAATGGAAAATCAATTCAACACCTTGGTGTGTGTGTGTTTTTAATGTTAATTGCCTGCTGAAGACAGCAGCACCTTTAAAAATAGAAAACCGATGAGTTTTCTGGCCCAGGTGTTTCCCAGGCCTTTATCTTTTGCATAAATAAAACAAATGGAGGGGTCTGTCTCTCACATCTGAGGTGGTTTTCCAGCCTTCCTCCCTTTACACCAATCATGTCTCAGTCCCTTGAATTGTTACCCAGGTCAGCAGCCACCAAAGATGGAAAGATTCAACCCCCTTCTGGTAAAGTGTTCAGTGCGTCAGTGCGGGCGGTTGCTCCTATATAGACAGGGAAGAGAAACTTGGGCTCTTCAGTGGCAGATTGTTGTCCTTCTCTTTGGACTACAAGCAAACCATTCAAAACTGTTTTACTGTACTTTATTTACTTATCTATGAGCTTACCCACAGAAGTAAATATGTACAATGTAAAAGGGGCAATACATGGTTTTCTGAAAGCTAAGGATACCTCCAGTTGTGGTACAAAACACATCATTCTCCTGAAACTATGGGCCTTTTTGCACTTAGGTGAAAAGGGAGGTCTGGGGCTACTCCTGCATGGATCATCTGTACCATTTGGAGCCACTTCCGTTCCAGAGCAGCTCTGAATGTGGGAAACTCTCAGTGCCACAAGTTATACTAGCTGCTATAACCTGGGGGTCGGGACCCCTTTGGGGGTCGAATTACCCTTTCAGAGGG
>MTQE01000401.1:22231447-22273237 GCA_014337955.1 Aspidoscelis marmoratus
ATCTAGTAGATCCAGATTAAGGGAAGCACCCAATGTGTTTCCACGGGAGACACATTTGGGCTCCAAATTGCTAAATGGGTGCTAACACCCTGGCTGTGGAAACACCTTTGGATCCATCTGGGGAATCCGGATCTACCCCCAAGGGGTCAGTCCATTACCCCAGGTGTTTTGGGGTGCAGGGGGGGGTGCAGTCTTCGAATTCACTTCGAAGTGACTTCGAATTCATTTCGAAGTCATTTCGAATTCACTTCGAAGTCACTTCAAAGTCATTTCGAATTCACTTCGAAGTCATTTCGAAGTCAACTTCAAAGTTACTTAGAAGTCACTTTGAAGTTAACTTCAAAATCACTTTGAAGAGACTTCGAATTGAATTCGAACTGAATTCGAAGCCAAGGTTGGGGGGGGGGTCCCAAAGGTGCATCCCCTCCCCCTAGCCTCCTTTGGACCCCATTGCCTGTTTCCAGTGGAAACAGGCTCCCTTTAATCCGGATTTTCTGGCAGAAGACCCCATTAATGGGGACTACAGAAAATCCGGATTAAAGGCCAAAATGTACCCATTAGATCCGGATTTCCCCAACAGCAGTGGAAACAATCGGGTCCCAAATGCGTGCTGTAGTTGAAATGGGGTCATCCGGCTCACATCCAAATGGGTCCTTAATGGGTGCAAAAATGGATACATTTTGACAGTGGAAAAACACCCTGTGTGTGTGTGTGCGTGCGCGCGTGTAGTTTTCCATGCATGTGTGTGTGTGTGTACGAGCAAACGGAACACGGCATGGTGCAGACCTTGTGCAAACAGCTGCTGAAAGAGTGAAGGTAGTCCAGCCACAGTTTGCATAAAGGGTGCCCAAACAGTGCCCATTGTGAAGAAGTTCTGGGTCAAAATTCTGCCCCTCACTCACTTGAGGAATTTGTTGACATCCTCGGCTCTCGCCCTGAAGAGACCTTCAAACTGATCTCGGGCCCACTGAAAAAGAGAGACAGTCAGAACAAGCTTGGTTATTTTAGTTTAACAAAAAGAACCAGAAGATCTGACGCATCCCATGCAAGTTTAACCAGACCCTACTGATTTCTGGGGCAGTTTCTTTAAGCTGAGCACCTATGGCAGCCAATTCAAGGGGGGGGGGGAATTCCCAACACAACATAATAGACTTTGAGCATGAAAAGACATTATAAAAAGGACTTTGTCTTCATATCTGTTTCTGCCACAAAAAGAAAAGCAGCAGCTGAAATTCTGCATGGGGCAAAGGATTTTGGCTAGGCTCATGGCGAAACAGCTGGCCCCCATATCCTGCCGTCAACATTGCTGACAGCTCTGGTCCTTGTGCAGCTGCCTGGAAAGAGTAAAACGAAGCCAAGGGGCCAGGCAAGGAGTTCACAGAAGTACCACTTGGCAGCACAGAATGAACAAGCTTCTCCCCCCCCCCTCGCTATCTCTCCCCTGAAAGGTGGACCAGCTGGAAAGAAGGAAGGGGAGGGTCATGGGCAGCAGAGCTGATCAGTGGAGGATGAAGGAAGGAAAAGAAGCAAAGAACACGGTGGGAAGGCAACCCCTTCTACCTGGATTGTGTGCTGAATGACGTTGGGAAAGTTGCGTAAGGTACAGGCAGGGAACGTCTCCTCGGCATCCTCAACATCGCCATACGTCTCCGTCAAAAAGGGCACCAAGACCTCTGCATGGCCCAAGGTGCCTTCTGTTCCGGAATCAAGCAGCGGTTTAAGGAACTGCACACACCTTTCAGACACATATTTCCCTGCAGGAAAAGGGTGGGTGGGGTTACAAATGATTACCTGACACGTGCCACAGAAGGAGCCCTGAAAGCAGAGGGGAAATGAACAGAATTTGGTCTTCTGAACCCATCACCCTTTCAGAGGTTGACGACATCTCAGTGCAGTAGTGACCCAACCCAATGACCCAACCAGGTGGAAAAGTGAGCAAATGGCATCATAGAATCCCCCTTATCTGTGGAGAAAAAATGTGCAGACGGGAAGGAGGACAAGGGAACAAAGGGATTTGCCGTCCTTCTTTGGCAGGTGGACTTTGTCACCTCTCCCACCTCTCTTTTCTTTCCCTCTCTTTTCTGTTGCCGCAGCAAGCAACGTAAGGAGCAACCACACTGGATGCTTAGTTATGAGGGATGTTTCCAGCCACTGGTGGCTATGGCTTGCAAAGTCACACCCCTCTTACACAAGGGTCAAGTCTGCTAGGTGGGCCACCTAGCCAATGTGGTCCTAGAACTAGTACAGAAGATTTGAGCACTTAGCTCACCTGTCACTCCTAGATGTCCCCTCTTGGGCATTTTGGGAGTTGGGAAAAGTTGGGCACTTACCCGACTTCTCCTACCTCTAGGACCATGTTTCCAGGTCTCACCTAGGAAACCTGTCCCTCATTGAAGAGGCATGTGGTTGGCTTGAATGGCCTCTGAATCAATAGATTCTGCAGCTTCTACAACCCTACTGGTTTCCATTCTGCGCCATCAAACCGTGTCCTGCTCATTTCAGATATGGAGAGGCGAAGTAGAAGGAAAGTGTTGGACACTATTCAGAGAAAATGTGTGGCTCCCCTTTTGAACAGCAGGAGGAAAAGGCCCAGCTCCATTCTACAAACCAGCACTACAGATCAAATATGTCCTTTTTGCATGGATAAAGGGCTTCTTTTTAACAGATGTCTTTCCAGACTTCTTCCCATCAGCCCATGGAAAGTCTACACTTTTAACAAGTAGGCAAAGTGGAAATTACACACATTTACATGTCCTCCTTAGTGCACGTTCTGTTCACTGTTGCCTGGGCATCAACATGTGGCAACCCCATCATAGCGGTACCATAATGGCCAATGACTTGGGCCCCAAATATCTAAAGGAACACCTTCTTCCATTTTGACTTGCCCGTGCTCTAAGAACTACAGGGAATACCCTCCTGGTGGTACCACCACCCTCAGCAGCAAAAGGGACGGGCACCCAGGATAGGGCCTTTTCAATGACGGCTCCCAGACTGTGGAATAGTCTCCCTCCTAAAGTGTGTCAGGCACCTTCACTCTATGTGTTCAGAGGAGCTGTGAAGGCGGACCTCTTTAACATAACCCTTGGTTAAGTAAGGGAGCAGCTTTTACTCCCCACATGCAGGCACTGTTATGGTTTTAATATGTTCTGGTTTTAATGTGTTCATTTTATATGTTGTTATATGTTGTAACCCAGGGGTCTCAGACCTTTGGGTATAGGGAGGGATGAAAACTTTAAATAAATAAATAAAGTAAGTAAGTAAGTAAGTAAGTAAAAGTAAGTAAGTAAGTAAATAAAGTAAGTAAGTAAGTAAGTAAGTAAGTAAGTAAGTAAGTAAGTAAGTAAGTAAGTAAGTAAGTAAAGTAAGTAAGTAAAGTAAGTAAATAAATATTTTCTCCATCTGGATGAGGCCACAATTGAACGGCCTACATTTTGCCTCCTAAGCTAGCCGGCTGCTATTCTCAGAAGACTACTACTCCTTTACTAGTTTGAAAATACTCAGCTGCTAGTACAGTTAGTAGGCGTTCATGAATTGTGAGTCCTACCTAGACCTTTACTGTCAACAGCATAGTGCCTTGGACCAGCCATGATTCTACAGAAACGCCATTTGTAGTAATTAAGCTGCTGCATGGAAACCTGCTTAACGCAATTCACTCTGAGCATGGCACCAACTCTAGCAAATTTTTAGGCCAACAGCTATGCCACAGCAGGAGCACCAAAGGTGTGTATGGAACACTCACTAGCTTCAAAGCTATCCAGAGCAGTGGCTACACCATCCAAGCTGAGGAAGAAGTCATCCCCAAAGAAGCCTCCTGTTTCTGACCCAATTTGATTCTTGTATGCTGTCACATTGGTCCTGGGGTTCATGAGTTTTATGGCAGTCGCTGCCACTTCTGACTTTGGCTTCTATAAGGAAAAAAGAACAACATTGGGAGAACTTGAGACAGAGTACTGCCCAGGATGATTGGCTGAGGCATTAAAGTGTGTTAACATTTCGCCCAGCACTAAGAAACGTTCCGAAGGAAGGACCATCTGAACCTGCATCAAACATGTTTCTTACCACCAGTCCTTACAGACTTACAGAAACATCCTGTTGTCGAAAGAGGAACTGTCTGTTGAGGTTGGAAACGGTGATGTTGTCCATATCGGTCACAGTGATGTTCCCGCCCTCGCCAGCAGCTAAGCCAATCATTGCAAAATTCTTCAACAGCTCGCAGCCAATGGCACCTGCCCCCACCTGAAAAAGTTGGATTAAGGCTGTTTTCCTCACGCTTGGCTGACCTCCAGTTCTAGGTAGCTCCAGATGGAATTATAATGAAACAAGCCAGCAGGCACCAAGTTAGAAGAAATCCAGCATCGTTGCTGGATTTCCCGCAATCCCAATACTACGGGATACTGTCTTACTGTCCTGGTACTATAGTGAGTATGCAACAATTATATTTAGAATTCCCAGTATAATCCTAGAAGAACTGTGGGTTTTTAGCTTGCATCTGGAGGCACTCAAAATATCTTCTGTGTGGTTACGTACTATTTCTTCTTGCGGGAAAAAGCCTGCATGCTCAAGGAGGCCCAAAGGCCCCTGGAACATCTACAATTTCCAAAAAGAGTGTACTGAAATTACAAAGGCTCAAGAACTAAGAACAGCGTCTCAGAACTACTATTTAAGCCTCAGTTTTTAATACTGCCATATGGGGACAGGGGTGGGTGGGGAAGCAATTTATAAGAAATAAACAAATGAACATCTCCCCTTTGTAGAAAGTGAGCTGTTGGCCATATTTTATAATACATACACTTATTAGTCAAAACATGTAAAGACAAAGACATAGTCCCATCTGGCATATTGAAAGGAAAAACTACAGTGCAGATCCATTTGTCACATATGTGCAATAAATAATGAACATCTCAAACGTTCAAACAAGAAAAAGGAGTAAAACCGGGATGCCACATAACCCAACCCTCTTTTATCTGATAAATCAACTAACTTCCATCTCTTTTTGAAACTGTTGTGAAGTCCAGGATTACAAGGCCGTGACTCAGCAGCACACTGCTTGTTCTGCACCGGTGACTTCATTATCCTCTCACCAGCAACAAAAATGAACAGCGAGGAAGTCTGAACCCTAAAATAGGTTTATAATATATAGTATATACCATTGAACTTGAAGAAAGCACTACATTCCACCACTTTCCAGAAAATGCAGTAAATCTATCAACACATGGATGCATTTTGCAAGTATAAATCATACAGCCCTAATAATAGGCCATGAAGCTTCTGCGAAACACTACCTAAGCACTGTGGGTAAAAGCACTGAAAATTTTGATTCAATGAGACCGTATGCATTAATTAGATTTAACTAGGGTTGTCTTCGTTACTGCAAAAGCTTCCAGTGCTGCATATGCCTAGAAGACTCAAAAAGCTGCCTCCAAACATGAGCTAAACATCACAATTCTCCCAGAGTTCCACTGGAGACAGTGGCCAGACATAGCACCAGGTAGTGATAATGTGGGGTATTGCTACCCTACTATTATCGCTTCCAGGCTAGACAGAACCAGTGCTGGCACTGTCTTTGCACATTTAAGTCACACATACACATGGGAATCCAGATGAGATCTTTAGATCCCATGCTTGCCACTTGCAGTCTGCTTTTTCCAGCAATAGCATCATTACCTTTCTGGTTGGAGCAGCAATCGGAGCTCTGTCTAGCCCTCATGTGCAGAGGCTGAAACAGCCGACCACACATATGTGGAGGTGGTCATGTGCACATCCGGGAATTTGAGGGCAGCTTACTTACCTGGATTGCACATAATCAAAACACGCACTGTCAGGATAGAGATCCATCATCTTCTTTCTTTGGTTCTTTGAGATCTGTCGTGCAGTTTCCCCTTAAATTCTATGCTTACCACAGTCCTAGCAGGGTGATGGGTGATTAGAACATGCAGTGAGCTTCATTTCAACCAATTCAAATCAGTGCCCATCTACTGTCTCACTAGTACTACTGCATGAACTGAGTCTACTGAGCTCAGTTTTGCAACAGGTGGTATCTCTAAGGTTCACCACAAGTCTGTTGCTTTCATTGTTCACACCATTATCTAACAGTTATGGTAATAATAATAATAATAAAAAAAAGCAAAGCAAACTCTACTGCTTAAAAACTGGTCATGTCAATTAAGAAAAATTGACACTGGCAATCCTACCGGCAGATGCTGTTATTGTTTTAATGATGTTAAATGATGCTTGATTTTAGATGTTGTTACCCACCCAGAGATCTCTGGCTATAGGGTGGGGTGGAATGAAGGAATGAGTGAGTGAGTGAGTGAGTGAGTGAGTGAGTGAGTGAGTGAGTGAGTGAGTGAGTGAGTGAGTGAGTGAGTGAGTGAGTGAGTGAGTGAACGAACGGACATTTCCAGTCCCTATACTGTCATTTGGGCTAGCAAATGTTAGACTAGTGAAGGATGTGTTCAGACATAACAAAAGGGGCACCTGAGGGAGACAGTGTGGCCCTCGTGCTTCCAAACCATCTCTGCTCCACCTTTTCCAGCACAGAATGTTTGTGGGAAGGGGCAAACCAGTGTGACTACAATCCCACCTTGTAGCTTTCTCCAAGCTGCCTCAGAGATACCTCAAATATGATTGCTCTGGTGTGTGTGAGTGAGAGAGAGAGAGAGAGATCACAGCCAAAGAAACAGCTGCAGAACAGAACTAGGTCAGTTACTCATCATACAAAGATCATTCTTCTTCTGGTGCCACCCCTCATGCTATAGCGGCCAAAACTCCCTCTTCTGCAGAGAACTGGAAGATTAAGGTCTACGTGAGCTAAGTGAGAAGTCAAATCACACTTGTGACATCAGTGCTGGAGTAAGAGACAAACTATCTTCTGGTCTGCAAAGCAAACAATCTAAAACTACACTTGAGTTAGATCATCCAGCCCTCAAAGCTCCATGGGAAAGGTCACCCCACCTATCCTCAGGGAAATATGAGGGAAGTTTTCAGAAACTATCCATGATATAAATTAGGCTGAGAAGTTTCCAGCGGAAGATTCACCGCATTTGTTTCACACACTGCCTAAAGAAAGCTTGTTTCCTTTGACTCTGAATGACTCTCACATCATCCAGTCTGATTTGCCCTACTCACCAGAAAGTATTTCTGCTTTCCGAGCCGTTCCTGGAAGTCAGCCCCAAAGACGGCAATCTGCCCATCATAGCGGCAGCCACGCTGTCAGAAGACACAGATGACAAGCATTAGAGATCTAACAGAGGGACAGTCAAATATTTACACGGTTCCTACAACCAACAGGGCCAAGTGTTAGTCTCTGTTCAGTCTAGCTTGGGTACCAACAGAGCACTTCAGGCTATAACCACAATCAGTAAAAAAAACTTCTCAAAAGATGGAAATGTCCACATCGTGTTGTTGCTTAGATACCTTGTGAGTCACGGTCAACTGGCTGCAAGGATACCTCTATGGCAGAGATACAGAATTGTTTTGCCATTGTCTACTTCCAGAGAGAGGCTGGGAATTGAACTGGCACCTTTCAGCTTTGCAGGTAATTTGCTCTACTGAGCTACAGCCTTCCAAAATGCATTTAATGACTATTAGAAGTGGGGTGGGAATAGTAGCATTCCTGTGCCACCTCTAAGGCACTTCTGAGACTTTTTAAAAAAGATTATTCCCACAAATGTGTGACAGGGAAGGGAATCTCAGCCTTCCAGCCCCTTCCATCAAAACCCAATAGGATGGCCAATGGTCCACATGACAGAAATGGCAAATAATCAGCATTACAGAAGGAAGCAAATTTTTCACCTCTGCTTCATGAAAGTCCACTATGGAGCAAAGCTGAAGAGCACAGCTGATTCAAAAGAATGACCACGGCCTTAAACTCTTCCAAGAGGTCAACACAAGGAAGTGGGTGTACACATATCCTGTTGGATCCCCCTTCCAATACGAATGCAGCATAAGCAAAGCCGCAACTGCTTGTAAATGGAAAGCAACTTTATCTGCTTTGTAAATGGAAAGCAACAAACGTTAGGACTCACTGGAGCACAGTCTTCCTCAGTTAGCTCCTTTTCAGGCAGACATTCACAGGCATCAAAGTACAGCCACTGGTTCAGAGGGGTGAACTTCCCTGAGGCAGCCTGTCAGCAGAACAAAGGCAAAAGCTGTTCAATTCTTTTCTCTAGAACTGCACTTTAAGATTTGGTAAGGGGAAAATCCATGTTTTTCAGAGGCACCTAAGATTCTTGGAGTAGACATGCCAAGAGTTTAATGTTGTCTTCTTCCCACCCACCCCCATCCTCCACCATTAGATTTTGTCTTCTTTTTGCAGTCTGCCAAAATTCACCAGGTGATGCTCTGCATCCATCCATTGACACGAAAGCTAGGCTGGCTATTCTGATTCTCTGCCTCTTACACTGCTCAAAGATATGAAAGCTCCAGGAGGAGTAGAAGAGAGAAAGTTGATAATTGAATTGGAGGAATTCTTTGACTGGTGGCAAATCGTACTCAGCAACGACATTGAGCTCTTGAGCTATAGATACAGTACTCTCAGCTGTAGAAAGCTGGTAATTCCTTTTCTTTTTCACAACCCAGTGACAGTGCACTCTTTCTTGGATTAAAGAGCCTGTATAAATAAATAAGAGAAGTTTTTATTCGAGCTTCTTTTCTGCATTAGTGGTGCCCTCACAGCTGAGCAGGGCTGAGTAGATCTCATCTTGTGCTTATTCTTTCAACTTTAAAACACAAAGAACAGCAAAGGGTGTTATATCCTAAATGAAGGAAGGAAGGAAAATTACAAAGGCAAGGCAAGCTAGAGTGCCTGGTAAAAATCCAATATCCCCTGGGGCGATATTGGGACTATCACATAATATCTATGACAGACCCAATAAGAGTGCTGAGATATGGACACATCCTGGAATATCAATATTATGAAAAATCCAGCAACTATGGCCGTAGCCACACCTTCACTTTAAACCTTCCGCAGTCCATCTTCAGATGTGATTGCCCACACCTTTTCATTTCTATAAATTTTATCTGTGGACTTTCCGTTCAGGAAAGTCCAAATGGAGGGTAGAAAGTTCACAAATAAAAGAGATGGAAATGAAAAGATGGACTGAAGGTTTAAAGTGCAGGTGTGACCATGGCCTATACCAACATGGCCACCAATGTCATCTGCCAGCTGCTTGCAGGACTGCTGCTCTTGCAAAATACCCATACGCTACCAAGTCCAGGAAAAAAGGGAAGTGGGCTGGCATTTTACAAGCGCAGCTATCCAATGAATAAACTGAAGACCTGGTAAAAGCCCAGGATTGCCCTGGGATTGCCTTCTGCTGTCTGGCAGGATCAATGAGCAGTGACTACAGGATCTGAACAAGATCCCACAATTTCTTCTCACCATCTGAAGACACCACTAATTTCTGAAGCCTGGAGCAGCTGGAACACCAGATAGTCTTTTTAAATCACCTTCTTCTTGCTCACTAATCATTCTAGAAGGCCAAGTAGCTGCCCTCTTTGCCAAGGCAGGTCCTGACCAAGAAGAAGGTGTGCTGGATAACCTGACTGCTCCTCACGCTTTCTCTTCTTGTAAGGAACAGAAGCCTTCCTTTGTAGTATGTTGTTTTAGCCATGAAGCTGAAGTGTCTTAGGTAGGGCAGGACATCTGAGGGCCTCTTTGGGCAATACAGGGGCCATTTTGGATCTTAGGCAGCCAGATATCCCACCACCAAGCAATAATCAAAAGTATTGCCTCTCTAGCATTATTGCACATCTGGATAGTTGGCCAATGTTGAATGCCCAGATGTGTGCATTGCCATCACTGTATATCCACGGCTGTCTATTTTGAGGCTCAAACATGCATGGTGGCTAGAGCAATGATGGCTGTTCAGTACAATAGTTTTCCAGCAAGAAGAAGAGGAGGAGGAGGAGGAGGAGTTGGCTTTTCTACCCCACTTTTCTCATCCATTTAAGGGGACTCAAAGTGGCTGACAAAGCTTTGCTTTTCTCCCCACAACACACACCCTGTGAGGTAGGTGAGGCTGTGAAAGCTCAGACTAGCCCAAAGTCCATGAGAAATGGTGTTACACCATCCTCTCCATTCCCATTCAGAATCTACTAAGAAAAAGTAAACTTCTTCAGGAACTCAGCAGTAAAGAATCAATAAAATGAAATTCAAATGTACACTAGAAGACTATTTGGCAGTTTGTCAACATTTCAGGGTCAGACCTTGAGGAACTTAGTTTCAAAACTATGCTGCTTTTCTACAGTGTTAAGAAAGGTGGGACATCTTAGATGGGAACTCACTACCACCAATATAACTATGCAAATCAAAAACCCAGGGAGCAAACTGGACTGGCATTACCTTACGACAAAGGTAAGGTTCATATCCTCAGATTAGGGGACACAGCTACGGAGGAAGAAAATGTATCCAAGGTAGGGATGTGCACCAATATTTGTAACATTTGAAATTTGTACAAATTCGGACATTCAAATCTGAATCAAATGTTGGCACATTCGAAGATTGACATTCGAATCCAATTCAAATGTTTCGATACATTCGTATGGAGCTTTGTATGGGACTCATATGGGATTCGCATGGGATTGAACATTCATTATCAAATTCAAATCCCACCAACATTTGAAGAAGATCTATTTGAATGAATACATATTTTCTTGCATTCAATTTGATACGAATTGAACGCCAAAAAAAATTCATGCGCATCCCTAATCCAAGATCAACCTACATGACTAAAGTTTAGCCTTCCCTAGTCACAGCCTACAGCCTCTGAAGAGACATACATAGAACTTCTCCAGCTGCCAACCTGGCCAAAGGTCAGGCCGACCTTAGAGCTCTCCCATCCCTTCTGTAATCATCTCCGTGCTGCACAGAGTGGTTGGCTTACGTGGTTTGCACAGGCCTCACCACGTAAGCCAAGGTGAGAAGAATTCCTAATTCTCGCACTGCACATTAATTACACTTAATTTTACAGTGTTGGACTGTGCATCCAGGAAAGAAAGAAGCCTGCAAGGGAACACAAGATAAAGAGCAGAATTTCAAATGCTCAGCACATTAAAAGCAGAGAAAATGGGGCCATCATAATGTCATTATTGCAGTCAGGCCTCTTTTCACGCTCTATGTACTAAATCAAGGTTTAAGGCCAGATATGCCTCTGGAACAAAAAGGAGCACAGAGACAAACAGGCAGAGGATAGCAAGGACTAAAGTAAACAGTGGACCCCTGAGGGGGACTTTCCCTTCTGTTCTTTTGCTTGGTTGACTGAACTGAGATAAGGGGACTATCAGACAGCAAGGAAATAGACTGAAAGCTTAAGATGCCACCTGGTGGACAGTTTATTATTCCCAAGTACACTGTAGTTAAAAAGATTTACATTTGTAAAATAACCCATTGCATAGAGAACACTGCTAGCTCATCTACTTTACTGCCACCTGCAGGAACAAAATAAGATGTAAGCGCACGTGTTTTAGGTATCCATGCATGCACAGTAGTCATGCAAGCTATCAAGCTTATTGAAAAATGGGGGTTTTGATAAGTGTTGTAACTGTGTGTCAGGACCCACCAGGGTAGACAGGCTTGGTGTTCATCCAGGACATGCACCTGCTCACACAGCATTACACACGAGGAAAAAAAGGGAAAGAGCAACCAAAAGGGGCGTGCGTGCTTTACACTAATTGGATTATTAGATCCACCTGTGTGGATCCACCTGTAGTAATTGCAACTACCTTATAAGAAACAGTTTATGCAATGTTACCTTTGGGGGTATGTGTTCGTGTGGCTACCTTCGTCCCCTCGTTGTTCTACCCTTCACAAGTATGTATGGGTATAGTTTATTTAGAATGTTAAGGATGTTTATTTTCGTGCTTGCACCCATTGCACCATGTGTTATACAATAAACCCTTCCTGTGGAATGCAAACCGTGTCTACTCTCACTTGGGTCTCCCATTCACACGCCCGCACGCACCAAGAGCTCTGCTAGCCATAGGGCGTGACACTATGTGCTAGTAGACTATTCACAATTATAATATCACTTGCCCCAAAAAACTAATAAAGGTCATTAACAAAAATTATACTTTTCCAGCCCTAATTTCAAAACAGGTGATGGAGACAGTTAAAAACATTGGAGAGCAAAAGTGATGATGATGCTCCTCTAGTGTGCATTTTATGCACAGGAGTTTGTATCCTCTTCTCCTTAAAACAAGCTTAAATGACAGAAGTACTAACAAAATGAGGATCAATATCGGATCATCTTGCAACAACCTCAGAGCCTCAGCAGCTTTGTAGGGGCCACTCATGACGTCTGTTCAGTAACCCTATCAACTCCCTGCCAATCCAGTCTGGTAAACAGAGCAGCACCCATGAACACTACCCTTTTACTTTCCCAAATGGCCCTTGGTATGCCCTACAAACATACTATGGAGATCTTTGTAAAGTTGAAACTGTTATTAAACACAGCTGCAGTTGCTTAGTGCATGGCTAATAGGACCAGATAAACTTACCATAATTCACTGGCGGTGCACTATGTATAGTGTGTGTTTACTCCAATAATATGTTAGGTATATATAATAATTCAGTCTTAGGCCAAGGTCACAAGTGTTCTAGGAATCTGTCCAAATATCCTCAAAGCACATCTCATTATTCTCATTTAGGTGAAAGAATCCAGAGAATCCATTACAAAACTTTGATTAATATCTATTTGGAGTCTGATTATAAAAAGAAGATGTCTTCACAACGCCAACCAAAGATCTAGCAAGAAAACTAACAAATTAGGCTTAAGGAAGGCAAGCAGAAAATTGGTCACAGTGGATGATGGATTTTTTTCCATTTAGTCTTCACTGACAAATGCACAGGGTGTGATCAGACACTGTTAAAGAGTCACCTACTGGGTGACTTTCATCCTCAAGTGGCAGACATCAATCTTCAGCATGCAACTTCTTAGGCCCTGAAGTGTCAGAAAGGTCAGCTCAGTGATGGAGCACTGGAATCAGCTCTTTTTTCAAGCTTTACTAATTTCCTGTTCAGCAGGAAAACTGTATAATCAATGGGTAGGATGTTTCTGTCCTGAGAGGAGCCTGCTTCTATTTATACATTGAAATATCTGAATTTCCTTATTTCTAAAACTATGGAAACCCTCGATTCTCTGTTCTATGCATAAAGAAGGAAGCAGAAGGAATGGACAGCAGAGAAAGAAAACATGAGCCTGTGTGAGAAAATCCTGGGCTTAGCAAAGAAGGGGATCCCAGCTATTCCTAGGCCGTTTCAGGTAGCTTCATATTTGACAGTTGAAATACTTCTTAACAATCCTATAGTATTTTGACTATTAATGTATGTACTTAACCATAATCTTTTAATCACAACAATCCCATTAAGGTTTATCTGTATGATTATAGTCCTATTTCTGACATAGCATCGGATTGATCATTTAGGAACTTGCTATTCAGGCCTCTTTTCTTTTGTTTAATTTTATGCCAGCAAGGAAAGCCAGATGCCATCACAGCAAGAATATCCAGGAACATACCAACGCTGCCTTCAATTCCCATGTTACCTTAAAGAGGGCATTTGATGAGATATACAACTAGCAGTCTGACTTTGCACCAGGCCTGTCTGCTAGCCCCACAGGGATGCCAAGAGGATGCTCATGTTCAAACAGAATCTGCTAAATCCCTTGGGTAGATGCTCCTAAGCACAAAATCTGAATCAGCTGCATTCTGATTCTGAGCTTGGCCTCTTAGTCACCATGGCAGTTGTTATCTACAGAGGACATCAGTCACCATAGCATCATCCTAATGCTATATTCTGTAGCTCATTAGGTTTCACAGAAAGGATTAGGGTTCTCCCTATCAGATGCAGTTCAGTCTACGAAACAAAGTGTCAATGGCCCAGCATACCATTAGAAGGCTCTTTTAATATTTCATCCCTCCCTTCACCTCTTAGGGCAGGAACACGCAGCACTAGAGTCTTCAAGCAGCTCTAGATGTCGCCTTCCTTCCCAAGGGCCTCCACTTACCTTCAACACCTCTTGGGCAGCTAGGCCTCCAATGATGGAGTTCATAGGGCTCAGGTCACCCGTACATCCATACGCAAATGTCCGGACCAGATTCTCTTGCAACAGTTCCCCAGTCAAAGAGAATGTCTTCGCCAGCTTTACCATCTTGTCTGCATCTTCCTGCCAAGGGATACAAATGCCATAACAGCCAACTTGCAGGAGAAACAACCACAACAGCCCTAAAGGGAAGATTAGGTCTTGCTTAGAGGATGAAACATTATGGGAATAAACTGATGAAGAGGAAAAAGAGGATCTGAGAGACTTGCCTGATCTCTGGGCCTTGGAAGTCTTTGCATCTCGCATTGGAAGGCGTGCAGTGCTTGGAAAGCACTATGAAGCGTACGATATCGTTGCAGTTTCTCCCTGCCTTCACACTTGATTTTAGGATTCGCCATGGAGGCACGAAGGGATTTCTGAGAACACAGAGGGATTGACTGAATGTGCAAATACAGTACATAATTAATGTTTGCCTGCTTAAGATAGGATATCCCCATGTGGTGCCCACACTAAATTTTAGTGCTGGGAGAAGAAATTTTAAAAGTGTAATGAAAGCGTATTCAATGTGCTTTGAGGAAGAGAGTTTAAACCGACAGCTTAAACAGGTAAGGAGGGGGCGGAGCCTCCCTAATTAGCATAGTGGGAGGGGGAGGAGCGCACTCCACCAATCAGGCATCAAGTTTAGACTAGTGAAGGAGTATAAAACCCGCCTGCTAGAAGAAAAAGATTTGCCCTTGGTTTTGGGTTTTGGGGGAGGAAGACGGGTTAGACTGTCTCTTTACCTCAGGGAAAGAACCAAGCATGGGTCCTGAACTTCTGAGCTGGAGATAAGGCCAGAAGGGGGTAGAAAGGAAAAGGAACTGTGAAGTTAAGACTTAAGTGCGAAGTCTAAGAACTAAGGGGTGTGGCTTTGAGCTGACAGATGTGTATTCTTCTTCAGATCTTTTATTGTGTTTCCTGTTACAAAGAATAAAAACTGTTTATTTATTCCTTTGAGGAGTCTCTGCCAGCTTTCCTTATTCTAACTCAGAAGGGGTTATAGTAGCATAGATCTCTATAGAGACCAACCAAGGAAGCTGGGAGGAGTTAAAATAAAACAGCAGCCAGAAGTTTATAGAGGTTGGCAAGTGAAGAAACATAGAAAACATTGTTGGTGTCCGCTTGTGGGGTGCGAGGCTAAAACCAGTATATTGACACGCTACCAGAAACATATATAAAAACACGCTACCAAGATTCTAAAATTATAAAAGGCCCTTTACTGTGTTTAAAGACAGGGGTGAAGAGTGTAAGCTGGCTCGCACTGGGGGGTGGGCGGCGCCACACCCCAAAACTCCCTTTCCATGCTAGAGCACAAGCTGTTGTTCTTGACTGAGCCAGCCCATAATTCCATGTTGCCCAGTAATGCCTACACTGGCTTTGACCAGACTCAGCAAGAAAAAGCATCTCTGAGCTGCTGCTAAGAAGGCTTGGAGGTGGGATTGTTTGCACACCACTCTGCCCCCTCCCCTCACCTGAACATTTCAGGCTATAAAAGGTGGATTAGAGAAGGGCTCGTAACACAAGGGCCGCACACCGTCTCTGAGGACACCTCTGAGGTGCCCTTCTTGTTATGTCTGAACACAGCCACTGACTAGCAGCAGTTCAACATTTCACATGGGAACCTCTCCAGACTTCAGCCAGAGATGTCAGGAATGGGATCTCAAACTTTTGACAAGTCCTGCTCTACCCGTTAGCTATAGTGCTTCCTGACATGTCTGACTGACATTTCACCTTTTAGATAAAGCATTAAGGCATTAAAAAAGCATAGTTCTGATCTCTTTCCTGGGGCCTATTCACACTTAGTTTTATTCTGGAATATATCCTGGAATAGGGACTTGCCGTCCATATGCTAGTGCAGGCTTCAGCAGGCCCAATGTGAGGTCTGCCAGAGTCTGCATGAGCATGTGGACCACAGACACCTATCCTGAGATATACTCCAGAAAATGGCCAAGTGCGAATAGGCCTCTGGTCTCTCAGTCTAACTAGGCCATTTATGAAGCAACTGTTCCCATCCCCCTAAGATCTTTCTTTCCCAAAGATGAGGAAACATACAAAAGAGTGATTTTCAGGTGTCTTGACTTTGGTGATGATCCCACCACGCTTATAAGGAGAAAAAGACGACGTATCTCCAATTTCCAGGCAGCTCTCACCTAAATGGAATGAATAGCAGAAAACATTTTTGTTTGTTTACTTATGTACTTGGTTTGCCCCAAAGAGATTATTTAAATTCAACAGTAAAATAAAAATAAAATGAGTCTCTGTATCTCTCTTGGTAGTCTATTGAGGAGTCAGGTGCACAAGTCTCCCAGGATGAAGTCTTTTAATTTTCACCCTGAATTCCTCAGTTTAGGGTACCTCTGACTCCTCTATTTTCAGTTATCTGTAAATAAGGCAATTTATATTATCTGAGAAATCTAACCACTACAAGTCCACAAGTGCCATGAAGCAGGGTTGTTTAATGTTGGTAGGGATGCATGTACTTCTAAACAACTTTTAACTCAGGGTGCAATCAGACTCATTTAATAAGTTGCCCCCTGGCAACATTTGTGCTATAAGGACAGACATTTTCTCCTTAAATTTGCATTATCCCATTCCAGCGTCTAGGAATGGGTACCTCTTTCTCATCCAGAAGTTAATAACACTGAGAATGACTCTTTCAGGCAGATTGGGCAGAAAGCCACATAAATACAGAGGAGGGAAATGTAGCCAATCACTGCATGGGAACAGAAGCTCATCACCTTTCACCGTTACTGGACGAGGATCAAAATCATTTAGTTCAGTCATCCCCTCAACTTGTGAGATCATCACCCAGTCACCATTCTGAAATAGGTGGTCTGCTCTCTGATCACTGTCACAAGCAATTGTCAATGTTCCAAGATTACCCTGCAGGGAGAGAAAATATATTATTACTTTCAAAGCAGAATAGTGAGTCCTCAGACCATCTTGAAAGGAAGCAAGATATATTCAAGAACAGAAGAACACAGGTCCTAAAAGGCAGGATACAGGCAAATTAACAATATGGCTCCAACATGCCATATGATCAGTTTAGAGACCATCTTCACTTTTCTGTTTTCCAGCAAGAATTTGGCTTTCTGTACCTTTTGTGGACTAAACTGGCAATATCTGTACTAAAGTGTATTTGGATCAAAGGAATTTTGGTCAGGTTAGGAGTGTTAGTCCGTTTTATTTTGGAAAGTGAAAATAAAGAAGAGACTATTTTGGGAGGTAACCATGCTTTTTCGGTTGTGCTCCTCATTTCCTACTGTCCAGTGGCAGATGTTGCATGTTTTTAAGGATTGTACTCAGGAGAGTGAGCACCGATTGCTCATTCTCACTCCTTCTTTTCCTTATGATGTATCCTTTTGGTTGTGGGCAGCCATTTTCCCTTCCTGATCTCAGGAATAAAGAACAGGAGAAGGAGGATGGAACATCAGGGAGGGGACAGTTGGGTCAGCCAAGCTGCTGCTACTGTTGCTGCTGCTTCCAACCATTCACCGTTTCAGTTTTGTGCTGTTTCAAACCTCAAGGGAGAGGTGGCACTGACTGCAGCTCCGGCATGGTGCAGCAGGCATGCCCAGGGGTCCCTCCTCATCTCACCTCACCCTACGCCATCCCTTCCTTGCTTTACTATGTTGCTGGTTTTCCACCACCATCATTTCCATCACCTCTTGCTCACCTCTCAGCCTTCCTCACCTCCCCAGCCATTTCTTCTGCAACCTCTCCCAATGGAATCCAGTTGCATGGTGTAATGGCTGCCACCAGTTGTAAAGGCCAGTTGTTATCACGTTTCAGGTTAAGTTACTTTATTGTTTGGGTAGCGTGTTTTTATATCCAAAATAATGATTCAAAGTCAGAACTTCCCTTTTAAAATCTCTCTCTTCCTTCTGTCTCTAAGTCTTGATATTATGGTAACAATTGCTGCTTGCCACTGCTCCTCCCCCCACTCTGCCTAACAGCAGTGGGTTACAGTATCTGTTTAGAACTCCAGCCTAACTTGGCTCACTTTGAAAACAGAGTACTCAATTGAAGCTTCTTTAAAGAATAACAAGAAAACAAGTTTATTGTGTACAGCTTTCTTAATAATAAACAGGTAAGTTCACTTTGTCAATCACAGGTCCATTCACCCTTCTGACTGAACTGTCCCCAGCTTCCTCACTCAGCCCAAGGACTCCAATCCTTTTCAGATTAATGCCAGCAGCATAAGTAACGTATAACCATTTCAATTATTTTACGTTCTAAACACCGTTTATTCACTATTGACTCAGGACCCTTCTTCCAGCTTCCCTAAGCTAAAGGTCCATTTCTCTCCTAGCTAACTACCCTCTCTGGTCAGTTAACCCCAGGCAGAGAACCCTAACAATTCCCTCAGGCTCCCTTAAATATGGGCCTGGCTGGCTAGCTTCACTCTGATTGGTTGAGACTCTGCCAGGAGTTTATTTCACACCCCTTCCTGGAGAGCTTGACTAGCCACTCCCTTAAGCTACTTACCATTTTAAATAATACACTTTGGTGACACTTAACAGTGTAGACAACGCATTCTCGCCACACTTTGTATTTAAACCAAAATAACTTAATTTTGGGGCTGAGGGGTCCTAGCAGGCACTACACATGGGTTCCTTGTCATCCTTATGTCTAGTGGTCTGGTCTAGTGGTTAAGGAGCTGGACTCTTATCTGGGAATACCAGATTTGATTTTGCACTCCTACATGAAACTGGCTGGTGACCTTGGGCTAGTCTGACCTCTCACACCCCCACCTACCTCACAGGGTGTTCTGTTGTGGGGAGAAGAATAGAAAGCTTTGTCAGTTGCTTTGAGTCCCCTTAAATGGTTGAGAAAAGCAGGGTAGAAAAGCCAACTCTTCTTCTTTCTCTGCCTCCTCAGTTGCTTCTGCTGGTGCCTTTCTCCCCATGATTAGTTCTCCACCTGCCCCCCTGCCTGCTTCCTGTGGTACCTTGAACCCTGCCTTCTTCACTTTTTTGAGCAGTTTCACATCCTCCTCCTTCATCTCTCCATCACGCTCTCCTCAAGACTTGGAAAAAATGTATTGTCCTAAAAAGTAAGCTAAGGGCCGTTCCCATTAGAAAGATACAGCACTTTAGAACAGTTTTTGATCCTCAGCATCCGCACTCACCATTTGTTTCCAGAGTATTTTGTGGAGTATTTGGCAAATAAACGGGATAAATAAACACCTGTTTCTTCAAGTGTTTTTCCAGTTTTGGGTTTTAAAGCATTTCTTTCTTACTGCAGTGGGAACGCTAGAATAGTATTTGGGGAAGAATGAGTCTTTAGATTCCCTCCCCCTATAACATCCTGCCCAATGCCTGTCTGCTTCTAGGCACGTCATTAAATGGGTGTGGTTACACTCCCGGGAGGGGGAGCCCCTTGTCATTCCCTGTGGCTTGGCTCGAACTCCCACCCTCGGCCACGTCAATAATGTTGCATCAGGAGAAATCCCAATCAAAGAGAGGGGGTGGGCACCATGACTAACAGTAGGAGGGGAGGAAAAGATGTGCTTTCCCTAATGCAGTTTTGAAGGAAGCTCAGAAATCGGGATTTTCCGCGCTTAAGTGGGAACAACCATATTTGGTTTTTTTTCCAGGTTTTTTTTATTCCATTTCTTTTAGCGTTATAAATAGCATTTTTTTTTAATTGAATGGGAACAGGGTCCCAGGGTGCAAAAAAGAGTGATCCATGCCTTGTTTCCTCATTTCTGCAGAGGAAATCTTTGTCTGGATTGATTTCAGTAAAGTTTTTTGGGGGGAAAAGAATAAGAAAACACAGTCATTATGTGACAAAGAAGGAAGCTACCTGAGTGATGTGGCGAATGGTGGCTGATACTGGTTCATCCTCTAAGGAACTGTATACCATGAAGTTTTCTCCAAAATCACAGAATAGTTGTCTGGACCCACAAAACAAAGAAAAGATTATACTTCTAGCACTTCTGTTTCCCCAAATGGTGCACTAAGCCACCATAATCCTTAAAGTGTTCCTTGGTTTCACATACAACAACCTTTACCAATATTGTGTTCTTCCATTTTCACAGACTCATAAAATCATAGAGTTGGAAGGGACTTCCAGGGCCATCGAGTCCAACCCCCTGCTCAATGCAGGATTTCCTAAACCATCCAGACAGATGTAGACCCAGCCTCTACCTGATAAACTCCAGAGAAGGAGAACTCACTACTTCAAGGCCAAGAACTAAACCGGAAAACATGTTCAACTGAGCTGAATTACCTCTAAAAAGGCTAACTTTTAAAATATATAAATTAATGTTAGAAACCCAGGATACTGAAACAAAATACCAATACTCAATGGGAAACTGATTTACAAATAAGTATATTGGACCACCTTTGGTGGAAGATACTTAATTTAAAAAAGAAATGGCATATTTCACCTATATTGAAGGGAACATATACTAAGCTGGTTTATAGATGGTATTATACTCCTATAAAGTTAGCAAGAATAACGAATATGTCAAATGAAACTGCTGGAGGAAATGCCAAAAGGAACCCACATATTTTCATATGTGGTAGGAAAGTCCCCGAGTAAGAGAATTTTGGATCAAAATACATAGCAAAATCTTGCAGGTAAAAAACAAAATTATACCATTTATACCAAAGGTTTTTTTACTGCACAATTTTTCAGGAATTTTTCAGGTGAACATAGAGTATGTAATACATTATCTAATAGCTATTGGACAACAAATGGTAAAAAATGGTATAATAAAACAGGGAAGATAATGATAAATGAGTACATCACGATTAGTCAATCTAAATTAGAAAAGGGGATAAGAACAAATAATTCTTGGGAATACGGGGAGCAAGATGTTGACTTGCTTAGTGCGAAACCAGGCATAAGTGTTCCTCGAAAACAATTTCTGATAAAGAATCTTACTTAATACGACACACTGAATGACGTGTAAGAATTAACAACACCATTCAGTCCAGTTCAGAAGCAGGGGAAGGACAAAATACACTGTATTATTATATTATTCTTTCTTTTGTATGTAGAAGAAGAAGAGTTGGCTTTTCTACTCCGTTTTTCTCACCAATTTAAGGGGCCTCAAAGGGGCTAACAAAGCTTTCTATTCTTCTTCCCTGTGAGGTAGGTGGGGCTGCAAGAGCTCAGAAGGGAGCTGTGCCTAGCCCAAGGTCACCCAGCTGGCTTTGTGGAGGAGTGTGGAAACAAACCTGGTATTCCCAGATAAGAGTCCAGCTCCCTAACCACTAGACCAAACTGGCTATGTTTATAATATGTGTCTTTTTGATGCTTATTAACCTGTGCTGTCTGGAGCTGTTGGGGAATGCAGACAAAAAACATCTGCAGGACGTTGAGCACCAAGGTATAGCACTTCCCAGCTTCAGTAGGACTTTCACCACCCAGCATCTTGTTATCAAGCTGGAGCTTTCAGGTCCCATCCTACACAGTCTTTTCTCCTTGTATGCCATACATAAGACTGGCACATCAATTTGGCACATACCCGGTCAGGCCTTTTACATCAGCAACAATAAAGCAAATGTTGTTGGCATGGCAGAAATCACTGACACGCAGTTGTTCCTCCAAGGAAGAATTGGTCAGGACCACAACCTAAAGAAAAGACTGAAGTTTACTATTGGATTATTTCAAGCATGAGTGCCTTCCAAAACAGATGTTTTGTGTATTCCATGCCAGACAATAGTGAGCATATAAAACACCACTGCTACTTTGGCCTACTTCTCTAAGGCTGTGTCTTGCTGCTTCTAGCCCAAGTCAAGGGGCACACCTGGCTCAGCCTGATGTCTTGCAAGAACTTTCCAGAGTAAAATCAACCGAATGCCTGCCTACTTCCCTTAGTTGTTTTCATGCCCCTGGCTGGCTTCCGGTGGCCCCAAACAACACAATTGTGCATGGAACTGTAACAATCACCACTGCACGAAATTTGGCATCATTGCCAGATATCCCATAGTAGCAACATTATGGGTGTTTGGTTTGATTTCACTAATCTTGCACTATGCTGGGATAAATACAGCATTACTAATATAGTGCTGAGACAATCACAGGTTTTAGCCCACATCTAAAGGCTCTCAAAGGCTGTACCCGAGAGAAGCCTTCAAAGTGGAATTCTTCAAATACCAGTCTTCTCCTGTGCCTCTCCCAGACATTCTGTGCTAGAAAATGTGGATTTGGGAAGGCTTGGGAACATGAGCGCCACACACACTCTCTGAGGCACCCTTCTGTTATGTTCAAAGACAGCCTAAGTGCTCATTTATAAGATCTCCAGTCAGAGCTTTGTAAGCAATTTGAGAACAAAAATTACTAGTTTTTTGGGGTTACCTACCACTGAACTACTATTATTAGGAACAACTACAGCACTGATTTGCAAGATGGCCATTGTGATATAACACAAAGAAGAGAAACATTCTCACCAGTTTGGTTCTACCCTAGATGCAATGGTGACTTCCTACTTAGCACCAACAGAATAGCTTCACTCTTGTTTCCATGACATGAAACACACACAGCTCTGTCCCTACCTGGAAAGTAGACAAGAAGTCTGAACACAGTTCTTCAGTACAGGTGTCCACAGGAACGTGTGGATTCAATTCTTCAAGGTGCTGTTGGGAGACCAGAGCTCGGTTTTGCCCCAGGTTATTTTCTGACAAATAGAACTGCAAAGACACAGCAGGGACAAAAGTGAAAAAGCCTTGTGGAGATGCCTAGCAAAAGTTTGTGTTTCTAGTAAAGCAGAAATTGTCAGAGAGAGGAACACCAATTGAAACAATTTGTTTTCAATACCGTTTATTAGTTGCCTAGTGCAGCATAAAGATGAGTGAAGCCTGATATTGCTTTAAGAAGTATAATTCCAGAAAGCTTTTGTCCAGCTCCACTTCTTCAGATAAACCCCAGGGTATGTTCAGATAGTCTACTTCTGTCACATTGAATCTGTAACATTGCTTTGAGGTATTTGTAACATTTTGTTGATAGCAACTTCCAGGAGCTCATCAAACAAGAAGGAAGGAAGGAAGGAAGGAAGGAAGGAAGGAAGGATGTTCAATCAGAGTTCAATTTCCTTTCTGTTTTTTTCAGCAGTCCATTAAAATAATTTTTTCAAACTTCATGGGTGTCTCCAGATGTAGGCTAAAACCCACAATTCTCCCAGCATTGTATTGGGAAAGCCAGACATAACTGCAGTATTCCCTACATAGTCCCTGGTTAGTGAGGCGATAACCTGATATATCGCTATCATGGAAAATCCAGCAATGGTACCAGGTTTCCCATAACAGTTCCCATTACCTGTCATGCTTGCCAGCAGCTTCCAAAATGAGCTTCCTTCATGTCATGAGAAGCCCACCAAGTGTATGGAAAAGAACAAAAGGGTGGAGAGCTCATTTTGGAAGCTGCTGGCAGATGTGAAAGATAAACCCACAATTGCCCACAACCTGGAAAGTTTGATAATTTGTGTGCACTATTAGTTTATCTTTTCCTGCCCCAGTTGCTCTGACTGTTAAAGGGTTGGCTTTTATACCATTTAAGGGGCCTCAAAGTGGCTGACAAACTTCCTGTTCTTCTCCTCACAACAGACACCCTGTGAGGTTGGTGGGGCTGTGAGAGCTCAGAAGAGAGCTGTGACTAGCCCAAGGTCACCCAGCTGGCTTCACGGAGAAGTGCGGAATCAAACCCCATGACTGCAAGATATTTGTCCAACACTCTAACCACAAGACCTAACTGGTTGTCACATTCCCCAGCGTTCCAGTAAGTGCCTGCCCTCTCTAGGAGTAGCTTGGCCCTGTTAGGATGCTGAGTTCGTGCAACGGCCGAGTGAGTACTACAATGTAAAACACAGACACGGGTAGCAAGCGGTCTGAACAGTAAACTAAAACAGGTTTATTATTATACACAAGCAATACCAGAAGGAAAATAAGATTCAGGTATTTGTTGGTTTAAGACTATGAGTCTCTTAAAGTTACCAGCTTCCCAGCCTATCAGCTCCCCTTCTTCTAAAGGAAAATAGTTCCCTTTTTAAAAGACAAACCTCTCCACATTCCTCACCCTGCTCAGCTCTGCTTCAGCCCAAGCCTAGCCAGTGTCCTAGAACACAGCTCTGGATAATCACAAGGCCCAGTCCGTCCTTGCTTGACCGATCACCCTCTGGTCAGTTGCCTGCGAAGTCTTCCTCCAAGATCTTCCAGTCAAAAGACCCCTGGTCAACTACTGGTCCGGCTCCTTCAGGATTCAGCTCTTCTTCTCCTTTCAGCTCTTGTCCCAGCATGAAGACCTCGTCTGCTGTAATCTGAGTTCCTTTATACCTTTTTCCCTGGGGCCCAGATTGGCTGTCACCTCCTAGGGAAAATTGCTGCAATAAAATGCTGCTGGAAACTCCTGGTAAAGGTGCCTGTTCCACACGCCTGATTGGTGGGAACTCCTCCTCTAGCCCCCTCCAGCTCTAAGATCCCCCGACAGCTTTTCCCTCCAAATACCAGCTGTAGCCAATCCTTGCACTCAGGCCCGCACAGGATTTCCCGCCTTTTTTGCAGCCTCTGCCCAGGGCTTGCAAAAGGCTGATTAATGCAGCTTGCTAGAAGCCTGCAAAGACAGAAAGCAAAGCAGTTTGCAGCCTGTACCCTGAAACCGTCACACTGGTTCACCAGCATCATTTTTCAATTTCCCATAATACTACTGTGGTGAATTTTTTTCCATATTGCAACTGGCACTACATCAGAATGCCCTGGGGATGTCAGCATTCCCAGAAGAAGATTCTGAGTTTTGCCTCATATATGGAGGGAGTCTGGGTATCACCTCCAAATGCTTGAAAGGATTTTTCCTAGGTAAATGTAGTCTGCACTAGATTCTAATCTCTTCTACCACTTATTAGAAGTGTTTTGTATTTTCTTTCATATTGTCCAATGTTTCAGTTGCTCACACTCTGCTTTGCTTGAAGTACACAAACAATAGGTCAGCAGTTCTGGACACCCCAAAAGAGATCCTTCTGCACTGTCTGCTGCCACCGTCATCCTGGTACACCCAGTAAGCTTTCTCCAGCTGCCCTGGTTCTCTGTAGCTCTGGACAAGTAAAAACTTGTCCAGAACCTTCCAGGTGCAAATGCTGTGAGTAGGCATGGCAGGGTGACAGCTACAGAATCACATGCCACATTGCAATCGCCATAACAGTGGCAGGCATGCGGCAAATGGCACCACAACCAATGCTGTAGCAATCCAGACAGTCCATCCACACTGCAAGCACTGGTGGTCCAGTTGGGGACTGCACCAGCGTCTGCAATGCAAATGCGTCCCTCTGCATCCGATCTTAACTTGAGTGGAACAGTATAATTAAAAATTTGTAAAAGCATATCATTATGTGGGATTATGACCCAACACGAGCTGTAAGATCATAAGAAGGGAATAAGAAACATTTAAGGTTTAATTCAGCTTCAGTCTACTTTTAGAGTGAGAGAATACATCAGCAAAGTGAGAAGCTGCTTTCTTTCAGTGTTAAACAACTAAGAAATTTCACCTTTGGGATAGATGATGTGGAAATAAAATTACTGGTCACTTTGCTGAGTGTTTTCTCGCTCTGAAGGTGGAATGAAGTTGGATTAAACCTTAGGTATGACCACAACCAGGAGGCGTTTCTATGAAAATTCAGTAAACATTAATTAGCAACCTCAATTAATTTGACCTAATGAGAGAGGATTCATTAATTACTGCAATAGCTTTTGACCCCAACAATACCTGTGAGGAAAGGTCACTCCACTGAGCATCACCCTGATCATGAACAGTGACTGATTTGACTCCTGCAAGGATAACATTCTTAGCAATCTCCACGCCAAGACCCTTCATTCCTGAGATCAGGACAGCAGCTCCTGACATCTTCTTCATGGCATCACGGCCTAACACGTACCTAGGAATAAAAATGCTTATGCTTGGAAGCAAAAATATGTGAAATAACACACCCTCGCTGGGCGTCATCTTTCTTTTCCCCTGTGACTCTTCGTCCTTATGCCATCTCAGACTCCGCTATTATATTGTTCCCACCTTCCTGTGTCTTGTCAGCAGGTGATGGCTTAACACATATCCTGATACCCTCAACCACAGTGACGTGACATCCATGGCCACCCTGTTGCTTCTGCTTCTTGGTTCACCTTGAATCCTTCCTCCCTACCCCACTCAGTTGTCAAGAACCATAAGAACTAAACTCACAGTTGGCGAGAGTAGAGGTGCTCATCAACCTCAGGAGCATTCTTGGAAGTACTCATTCTGCTCCTAGTCAACAGAAACACAGAGTCAGAGCATCAATAGATTAAATTGGGGTGGTGTTCTTGTTATTCTTAGTTTAAAACTTCCAGTAAGAATCTGAGGGAAGTGATATTAAAGGCTACATCCACATGCAGGAAATGGGGAGACACTGCGACAACCACCGGTTTGTTCCAGTTTGTAAGCCAGTTTGGTCCTGTTGTTAGAGTATTTATATGTGATTCTTACAGATTACCTTCTCTCTGGGCTACAGTCCACTCCCTTGTTAGGGATACAGCCAGTGCTTCACAAACTGTCACATGGAATTTTCAGTATAACTATGGGTTGCCATTATTCTGTTGTATAGTCAGCCTATGGAACCTTAATTGCTTGGGAATCACAATCTATCCTTATCCCTCCAAGCCAGCCAGTGGTGGGAGGTGGCCATCAGGGTTAGCGGTGGGGCAGAGGGCAAGGAACCAAAAGCAGTCACAAGGTTCAGAATAGGCTGCAACTCATTTGAAAGTTGACCTCCCTGAGCACCTTAGTCAAATGACAGGCAGGATGTAGGGAAAAAAATGTAACAACTCAGCATTTGGGTCCATGTGAGAGGGACCAACACCCATTTTCTTATAGGTCAGCTATCCCCTGCACTAAGCTCTGGCCTTGACTAGCTGGAAAAACTAAAATCCTTCTGCTCGCTTCAGCTTAATATCACTGATAATTATGTTTCTCTCCCTTTTCTTGCACCATTTGCCAAAATTGGTGGCTAAGGGGAAAATGCTGGAAGAACCACATGAAGTACCACACTAGGATTAATAACTCTTGTTATAAACAAATAAAGGAGACAGATACTTGGTACAGAAATTCTTGAGAGTCGTCTTAGTGGTTATAAAATGGGGGTGGAAGAGGCCACAAAACGGATTATAAACAGATGGCTTTTGTACGCGATTGATTATAGTTTTTTAATTACATAAGAGAAAGACAATTGTATGTGACTGGTATGAAATGGAATGAAAATTTGGGGAACTAATTAATTTAGGGGGAACAAGGACCTGAGGAAAGCGGTTCATATAATTTCCCAAAGAAAGAAGAAAAAGTATTGATTTAAACAGTTTCCTGGGGGGGGGGCAGAGATTATGTACAATAGGGGTGTTTTTCCACTGTCACCAGAAGTACCCATTAAGTACCCATTAATGGGTACAAAAATGCCATTATGTACCCATTAATGGGTACTTAATGGGTACTTTTAGTGACAGTGGAAAAACACCCTAGGAGTACGTAGACTATATGAATGAATGAATGGATGGATGAATGAATGAATTTCATTGATTCGTCATATGACTGTATCAAGTTTACAAAAAATAAAATCATATAAAACATAAAAGGATAAAAACAAAAAATAAAATCATATGACTGTGTAATATGTTGCAATGTTATATGTGTTGAAAAGTAAAATACAATTTTAAGAAAGCCCTTGTCATTTAAGGCTACAGCTTGGATTCAGGTGTAAAAGTATGTCTGGAACTCTTTTGGTGTCTTTTCTTCTCCCTCACCCATATCCAGATTTAACTCAGATCTACCTAGGAATTAAGCAAAGGGCTCTAAAACCGAATGAATAACACTGATTTGTGCGTGCAGCCTTCAGTACAAGGGCTGCACCAAGCCACACGAAAAAGCAGCTTTAAAGTGTCATACTGGGTAGTGTTCAGACACTAGTATTCCCATCGCACTTCTAATCTACACTGAAGGCTTTTTAAATACAGTGGCACTGGTGTGTGTGCGTTATCACCTCAAAGCTGCTTTCTTTCTTTCTTTCTACTGTGTGTGGCTACAGCCAGACTTCAGAGAGGCTAAGCGCTTGCCCAATACTGGACAGCAACACCAGAGAACAATATAGCTGTTTTGCTCTGCAAAATTTCTTTCAAAATAAACATCCATTTATCTTCCAACCTCCTTTCTAGAAAAGGTTTCAGGTCTTACCTGCCCTTATAACTCCACCAGAGAGGCTGCTGCTGCTTCCGTGCAACTCAAGATCCGTTTTCTCCGCCTGTGCGCACAACACACAGGCGGCTGAAACGAAAGTGAAAGCCGCATCGGGGACTTGCGGCTAGACGAGCAGGAGCGGAACAATCCCGCTTTTTTTAACCTTTCAGGGAATTTGTTTGTCGTTTGTTTGTTGTTGTTGTTGTTGTTGTTTTTAAATATGCTGTTACCCGCCCTGAGACCTTAGGGTATAGGGTGGGATAGAAATGTAAATATAAATAAATAAATTCGGAGGACTGGAATTCGGATCGGAGTTGATAGCGATGTTTCTGAGTCTCCGCGGCTCACGTGCACACGCGCATTCACCACCAATGTACCATGCACCACACACTAAACACCGCGCATTTAAATTTTATACAAAACTGGGCGAGGCGGCTCAAGGGAAGTCATTTCTCAGATCCCTGGCCGTGGAGAGAGAGAGAGAGAGAGGATGAAAGGCAATTCGGGCACCGCATCGGAGCGCAACCCTTTAGAGGTCGTATTGCAACAGAGAGCATCACGCGGTGGTGGTGGTGGAAAAACACTCCAGGGAAAAATCGGGATGCGTTGTTGTTTTTGTTGCAAAAGACGTGTAAACAGCCCTGAGGCCTTGGCCTGTTTCGCCGACGGGCGAGCTCCTCCCACGCCTCGAGGCTGCAGGATCCGCCTTAGCCGGACTGCATCAGCTGGATTGACTGGCGGGCACCCGCGCCGGGGAAGGGCTTCGCGGCCGAGCGCGCGCGCGCGAGTGCGCATGCGTCCCGCAGCTCAAGTGACAGCTCCGAGGCTCGCGCCGCAGTAGCAGCCGCTGCCCTTTCCCGCCATTGGGTCGGGGGGAGGAGGGGGAGCGAGGATGGCGGCGGCCGCGGCGAGTGAGGAGGCGGCGGCGGCGGCGGCGGCCGCGACGGCCGCCGCCGCGTCCGCCGAGTGGGAGTTGCCGACGCGGGCGCTGCGGGCTCTCGCCTGGCTCGGGCAGGAGTTCGTGTCGGACTGGGAGGCCCAGGACCTGCGCGCCGCCCTCTTCCAGTTGCTGCTGCTCTGGCTGCTGGTGAGCTTGCTGGGCATCCAGGTGGCCTGGCGCGTCTACGGGAACACCGTCACGGGCCTCTACTACAGACAAGGTAGGGCTATCCCGGCCCCGTCTCCATCCCCATCGCCGGGCCGAGCCGCTGCCGCTGATCCCCGTTCCCTTCCCTCGGTGCATTACGAGGTCCCAGGGGAAGGAGCAGGATAGGAAAGGCAACAGGGAAGAGCCCGACGCTTTGGAGCCACATTGTTGCTACTCACATAGTAGGCAGTGGCCAAGCACTTCCGCATCTCTGCCAAGGCGACCGCGTAGTGGTGTCTCACCAGGAGTTGTGGCAACCGGCAACAGTAGTAGAGTGGCTAAAACAGCAGCGACAGATGACACCAGCACTGTCCGGTCATAAATAGGCCTTTCCTCACTCCTGGGGCGCCTCCTGCTCCGCTCACTCGCTTATAGTTGGTGCCCGTCTCCCTCCTTGGCTTTTACGCATTAATTGTACTTTAGTTCGGTTTGCCCCCTTCTCCCCAGAGGATCATAGGGAAAGCTGGGCGCAGTGTAGCCCCACACGGAGCCAAACCGTGGTCAAAGCACTTCTGAAAGCTGGACTGGCTGAGCAGGGGAGCATCTGGCTCTGTGAAAAGTGACATATGTTTACCTGAGCTTCCCCTGTGTCCTCTAACCCAGCCCACACCAAGAGAGCAGAATAATGCTCGCTTTACATGCTCACTGGTTTTTAATGTTGTAACCCACCCTAAGACCTCTGGGTATAGGGTGGGATAAAAATACAAATAAATAATCAATAATGGGGGGCATTCGGGAGCTGGTTCCAATCCACTGCACTTTCCTGCTTTCTTCCAGCCCACACCAAGAGAGCAAAATAATGCTCACTTTATATGCTCACTAGTTTTTAATGTTGTAACTCACCCTGAGAGTTGGGTATAGGGCGGGATAAAAATTCAAATAAATAAATAAATAATGGGGGGGCATCCGGGGGCTGGTTCCAATCCACTGCGCTTGCCTGCTTTCTTCCAAATTTCATCCATTTTACCTGGTGTCTTCCCTAGCTTAATTCTGGGACTTTAGGCCTGGCAAAATGTAGGTACACAGTGAGGCTCCTAAGGATCAGCATTGGGTCCCCAAACCAAATAGGCTGTCTGGCTGCAGATTGGGTCCATAACACTGCTTTATTATGTATGTGATATTACCTCATCAATAACATGAGATAACTTTCTACTTAAGCCGAGTAGTAGTGCCGGTATCTTTCTTCTGCTTAGCCATTCCAAAAATATGATAAGATAATTCTGTTTAAGGACACCTCCTCCCATGGAAAACTCCAAGCAGAATTCAGGCCAATACCATATGGTTTAACTGCAGGGATTAAAAACAAGATAAATGTGAAACAATTTGAGTGTCTACAAACTACATAATTCTTCACCCTTACTGAGGAGGATAAAACCATCTCTCATTTTACTGGAGACCAGTTTTGATCCTCACATGGTCAGTTTTTGGCAATAATCTCCCCCTTTTTGTATCACCTAATTTCTCTGAATTCTTTGTTGTTGTTGTTGCTGCTGCTTCCTCTACTGCTGTTACCAATCCAGTAGCAAAATGTATGTAATGTACATCTCTTGGGGGCAAACTAACGTGGAGACAGGATAGTGAACCAGTACAAAAAACAGAGTGTATAGATAATCGTTTTTGCTTTTTAAGACGAGCTTTAAAAAAATAAGGAAAAAGAAAAGAAATGGGGAGTGCGAGACACCACTGTTATATATCACCATCATTATCAACTATTTTTTGATCCATGGTTAGAGGAAGTTCTCCCCAAGCTTCTTCCATATCTCCCTGTCTTGATCAGATCTTTTTGAATTAGCCAGGGTCAGTTTGAATGGCAGTGTCAAATCTTTTTGCCAGGATTGGTCAATCCATCCTTCAGAAAATAAAGGCCATAGCTTGAGTTAGTTTTATTTTGAGAGAAATTGGCCATATAACTCACCACGCTGGACAGCCAGGTGGGTGAGGAAGAACAAATAGCCCTCCTCATTCATCTCGTTGTCTGTAATTTCATCCTGCAGATAGAAACTTGCAAATTGCACCATACAGGTGGAGTGCAGCACTGGTAACCGCCCTTGTAGTTTCCACACATCTTCAACTATGTTCAACGCGTAGGTACTTAAGATGGATACCAAGGAGCCTATGAAGACCATATTATGCATAACTTTCAATAAGCAATGGCCAGGTACTTCATTGCATCACACGACAGATTCTTTTAATGGATATACTCTAACCCAGAGAGCATTACCAAAAATCAAATTCTGGGTACATCTGGATGGGACAAAAATAACACCATTATGGTGCTGCTGTGGTGGAGATCTATACTGCATACGTGCATGGAGGCTGAAATAACCAACCACGCATACATGGAGGTGGTCGCGAACACATCTGCAGAACTCCAACAGCAACAGCTCACTGTTAGCTTCCAAAAAGACTTGCCTTCAGTCCAACTAAAACTGTGCACGAACAATTTCCTAACTTAATTAGGTACTGAGCCTATGTTTTTCACAATTTTGGCAAAATCGTGAATAGTATTATTTTCTGCATTCCACTTGCATTCCAAAGCAAGCAGACATACGCTGAAATTCTTCTGCCTGGTTATCTGATTATCTGATTGATGATTAGAAGTTATGAAAAGGCAGAATTCTCTAGCATCTTCAAAGACATTGACCTACTGACTAGCAATCATAAAAACTGCCAGTTTTATGGCCAGAATTTATCAGAGGTTTGCCATAGGTTTCTAAACATTTTGTATACTGTCATTCAAGAACCTGCATTTCCCACAACCTACGAGTAAAGACACCTGATACATGTGAAATCTAGGCTTTGAAATGCTCGGGAAAAAACTGCCTTCCTTCCATGTGAAATTATATCCTCCTAATTTTCCATGGGCAAGAGGAAATTTTATTCTATTTTTTATTAAATGTGCATCCTATAACGTGGGGTGAGAAGGTTATTACCTATCTGCATAGCTGTATCCAGGAGAAAGAAGACTTGCTACAGCCTGGTTTAGAGTTAGGAGCAGTAAAGATTAGGGATGTCCACAAATATTCGTAACATTTGAAATTTGGACATTCGAATTTGAATGTTTTGATACATTTGTATGGGACAACATTCATATTGAATACGAATCCTATCACATTCAAAGGGGACATATTTGAACAAATAGAATTGAATTCAAAAAAAATTTTGCACACGTCTCTAGTACAGATATACTGATAGTCTTGATTCCAAACTCGTTCCCCCTTGATTCTGTGGGGGGGGGGAAAGAGCAAGTTCAAACAAATGCTAGGAAACACTATTTCCACATCCTTAATGAAGAAGTAGATTGCTTATACCTAGGTACTTTGAATTTGCAGATTGCTCTAATTTAGCTGAGGTGTTGGCAATGTGGGTTAGGATTATGGCCTTGAGTAAGTAGTTGTTTAGCATCTAGTTGAGGTTTTGAGATTTGTGTGCTGGCTGCGTGTCTTTGGGAATTATATCATAAAGTGACTTTTAGATATTTTAATAGTAAATATAGCTTCCACAAAGTGGTAGGGATAGTAGAGTCATAATCTAGATATTTGCTGTAAGACTGCAATGATACAAGACGCTTAAATAATTTTAAAATGCATCCTCCATACATTCCCTGTAATTTATTTTGCAAACAAAATTCAGCAGGGACATTATTCTGCACAGCTACTATCCCATTAATTACATGGTATCTCCAAAACACAAAAGCAGTGTTGGGAAAGTATATGCAGACTGCAGTGATCACATGGGAAATAGGCCTTCAAAAGTGTTTATTTAAGGATATAACTAGGAGTAAGCACCACTGAATACAATGACTTGCTTGGGAAGAAGTTAGCCTTGTATTGCTGATGTTTGATTTGGAATAGATCCAATCAAGGATAACACTTTCTTATTTACTACTGCAGCACCATAGACATTTTTTGGATTATATGTCCTTGATTTGGAATGATTTATTCAAATGATGCTATCAAACTGTATCAGACAATGTTATCAAACTATCTGTTGTAAAGTCTACTAGCTGGTTTAACACATAGCTATACACCAGTTTAGTTTTACTGATTTTAATAGAGCATTTGTTTTAAATCTAATTAGTTTAACGTGTGGGCTTGTGTGAACTAAGCTTGCAAATGTATCTTCAGCTTTGTTTTCCAAAACTGAGAAGGGCCTGGTTTGGTCATTCCTTTTAGCAGAATTATAAAATACTTTAATATTTATTGCTGTCACATTTTCTTTGTTGTCTCTTTTGGACTTAACAAAGTCCAAACGTTAAGTTAGCTGCCCATTAATTGCTTGGATTAAATTTTACATCCAAGTTGGAATCTAGCAAGATACTTTACAGTATAGTGAGTCAAAACATTGGGTCTTCTGACTCATTTCCATAAACATTTTTGCAGTGCGCAACAGAAACATGGACTGCCGGTGGACCTGCAGTCTTTCTTTGGTGATGTCTGCTTATCTAACCATATTCTTTTCTCTTCTCAAGGCCCTGGAGGACAGAATGGAGGAACACCCGATGGATCCTCACATTTCTCAGTGTGGTGAGTTCTTACACTCATTGGTTTCTAGCTCCATCAGTTAGACTTGGTACTTACTTGGGAGCCTGGTCACACACACAACAGCTTAGTCCATCTAAGCGTGCAACAGAGACTAACCCCATTATACTGTATATTTATTTATTTCCTGCCCTTGAGCACTAGGGTCCCAAGGCAGGTCGCAACAATAAAAAGATAAAATATAACTCTTTCTCTCTGGCAGCACACCTACATGCATCTAATTTAGTGCTCACTGAGTTTTTTTTTTCTTTTTTTGGTCTATACTTTTCAGTCTCTCTTGTCTCAATCCAGTGATAGGATACTTTTTCCCTCTTCACCTTATCCTTCTGTGCGTTCTGTGGTTGGGTGCAATCCTGTCAGTCAAACTGTGGCTTCAGGGGAGGTAAGACAACCTCCCTCTTTCCCCCACTTTTTTTGTTACAGTTGGGATATTTGCAGGTGTGCAATTCTGCACATATTTAGACTCCGGGTGGTGGAGACGTGCTGGCATGAATGCGGTGATTTTATTTTTTTGAGGGACAGCTAAAACATCAAGAAAATCTTCAAGCTGATCAATGATTCTGGTTCCCAACTTTTGAGCAGCAACTGCCTGGCTGTACATAGCGGTGTGTAGCCAAACGCACCAAGGCCACATCACTGGCGTCCTTTGCATCAGCCATGTTCGTAAACCTTGAAAGCTCCTGGAATCCCTGAGAATGGCAGTGTGCTGGTTACTTCCAGAGACGTCAACACAAGTTCAGGAAGAAGAGTTGGCTTTTCTACCCTGGTTTTCTCACACATTTAAAGGAACTCAAAGTGGCTGACAAAGCTGCCTGTTCTTCTCCCCACAACAAACACCCTGTGAGGTAGGTGGGGCTGTAAGAGCTCAGAAGAGCGCTCTGACTAGCCCAAGATCACCCTGCTGGCTTCATGGGGGAGTGCAGAATCAAACCTGGTACTCCTAAAGAAGACTCCGGCTCCTTAACCACTAGACCAGCCTGGAGGGGAGCATAGAAGTGGCTCTTGACAACGATGTATTGAGGGTTCTTCTCATTTTGTGGACAAAATAACATCTTGAAGGCGTCTAACTTCCCAAAATCCCCACAATCCTTCCTCCCTGTCCTTCCTGAATTATTCACTAAAAGGGTACCTCCTGGGTGGCCCATCCACAACATTCATGCCAGCATGTGAAAATCTCAACTGTTGCAAAAAAAGGAGGAAAAGAGATAGGTCATGGTGTGGAGCAAGGAGGAAGTGGAGGATGGTCCCACCTCCTCTCTAGAATGCCCACAAGATTAGGCATTGGCTGGAGAGGGAAAGGGAAACTTTCCCTCAGCCCAGTCAGGGAAGTATGGGGTACTGGCCCCAATAGTCCTCTTGTGTCACTCATACTCTGAAAACCAGGCTAAGGAGCAGAATTACTTTTAGGGCTGAGATAATCCAAATATCTGGTAGATCGTATTGGGAGTGATAGCACAGATAAAAATTAGAAGGGCATTTTTGGGTGGGATCCCTGGGAACCAGGGATTGCTCCAGGCCACTTAAACCTGAGGGGTGACCACAGCCTGGGTGTTGGATGCCAGGAAATGCAAATGTCACCTTCCCCTTGTACAGGTTTTTTTTTTTTTTTAAACTCAGGGAAAGCTCAAGCAACGAGAGCATGAAAACACATCGGGAGTGATGGTAGAGGTGACCAATCCAGGTTACTACTGTTCCAGGAGCAAAAAGGATGCTAATGCCTGCACGCGTCCCTATCCGCCCAGACACCTTGGCCTTCCAGAGCTGAGGAAACTGCAGCTGGAGTTGCCCTTTCTCTCGTGCTGTGGCCTGATTACTCACCACCACTGGTGCTACGAGGATTGCTCCTTTCCATCGACTTACCAAGCACTGAATCTCAGGATTGCTCTACTCAGGTTGGAGGAGCTGCAGTTTCTTTCCGTCGTTCACGTGTCTGCATTTTTCTTCCTCCTGCTGTGCCATGAACCCACTTGCAGATTGGCCTTGAGCTTCTGCCTCTCTAAAATCCCATCCAGCCTACTGTAGGCCTGGAGCCCTTTCTTCCCCTTGCAGTGGTGCTTAAATTTCCTTGCCATAAACCAGCCCATATCCAGAGGAGGAAGACCCTTGGGACTGATGAATACGCTGATGGAAAACAGTTTCTCCAGTTGGGCTTCAGACTGTTAATACTAGAATGCTGTAGTGGCTTAATCCAACAAGTTTGACCCACCCATGCTGGTATCCTTCCTGCAGTCTGCTGTTGTAGTCTGTGCCAGTAGCCATTAGTGAGCTCACTAGTTCCTAAATCTTTTCCAAACCATATTTCGTGGTATTCATTGTGCAAAGGAATAAAGCAAAGCTCACTCTACAGCTGTGTGGTACTAGAATTGCTGGTATGGCATTAGGCATTGCTTGATACCAGGACGTAGCAGATGTAGTCCTTACATTCCTCGTTGGTTACATGTAATGCTTAGATTAGGAAGGAGTGATGCAGGAAATGTGTGTAGACTGGGGCCCTGTCCCCAAAAGACTTATTAGCCCCTCTCGGCTTCCTCTGCCGTCACTCTGTTATAGCTGACTTTAAAAGTCCCCTCCACTTCCGGAATAAGCGTCCCCATGGTAGCCGCGATCTAAACAGACTTTCCGTCCCCATGGTAGCGGTCTTCTCTTTCCGGGCATCTTTCCCCCCCCCCCGCCCCCTCTCTTGTTAAAAGGAAAAATAGCCAGATCTCCGTCTCCTGAAATGGCTTCCCGCCCCTAGCAAAGGCAGATGATCGCTCATTCATTCACTTTCAGCACTTACTTTCACTCAGTTCTCTGTTAGAAAAGGCTTTCTGCCCCGGCAAAGTCAGCGGCTGCAGGCATCGGCAGCGTGATCCTTCGCTCATTCTCTTTTAAGGCTTTCACAGATCACTTGATAACAATGTTGCAATTCTGAGCAATTCTGGCTCTTTTTACAAAGGAAAGGAAGCGAACCTGCTGCATTTCTCAGATGTGTGAATGCTTTTTGGCTGTGTGTGCAGGCAAGCAATCCCCGCCCCTTTTGCCACGGAGCGTCCTCAAGGCAGATATAGCGAGCAAAACCCGCGAATCGCCGAAAGAGCGCTGGAACTCTTCTTTAAAGTGCATGTATTTTATTGCGGGTGTCTCACTTTCCTAAGCTCCCTAAGTGCCTTGTAAAGCCTGGAATGGGGCCGCTCAGAGGCAAAAGAAGAGTTCCAGCAGACTTTCAATTGCATGGGGACAGGGCCTGGGCTTTACTCCAGTAGCTCATATGTGCTGATGATAAGGTACACTAATAAGTACTTCTATGTGCTACTCTCGTCCATTCAAAACATTTATTTCTCATTAAGAAAATTTTGAAGCAGTTTACAGAAGAGATTAAAAACAGGGGTAAATCCAAACATTAAAAAAATGGGTGGGTCACTGGTTCAAGGCCAGACTTTGCATTATGCAGATAGCCCAATCTCCTACTTTTATTTTTACTCTAAGGGGAACCTATGATCAAAATTGTGGTGTTGGAGGTAGGCATATAACCATCTTGTACCCTTTTCCACCTCTTGGCTGCCTCCACAAAACCTGCTGTTTCCTGTGCAGGGAAAATAAATATTGCTGTATTCTTCCATTCATTTAGGGTTGTGCCGAATGATCATTTGGTGAATGGCTATAAAGCCAGAGAATTATAAAAGCCTTCATCTTACAGTCTCATCTCCATCTGGAAGTTTTATGCAACTCCCAGATAGGGAGTCCACAGCTGTGTGCGGGTCTCACGTGTGCGATGACACACACTGCACATTGCAGTCCCACCCATGAAAGGGGTTATGGTGACGGCAGGACCAAGTTATACAAAAGAGGTGATTTCCCTCTCCTCCTAAATGCAACGGTCTACTCGCAAGTCAGGTAAAGCTTTCAGAGCGCTGAGATTACAGGGTAAAGGTTCTTACAGTTCCTGCCTCTACACCTCTAGTATTGTTGGTTTCTTCACATGATTGGGTCTTTTAGGTATAAAACTATAAGAGGGTGCCTTCAAATATTTTATGAGTGAATCTTCTAGCTTAGGGTGCAGTAAGGACACAGAAAAGCCAGGTCAGTTCCAGATCTTCCAGCATATCCCTCATGTATCTGGAATTCTGGTTTCTCCTTACACTTCCAGCATGCCTGCCTTTTTATACAGAGGTAGCAAATACTGATAGCAAACATAAGGGAAATGGCTGATCACAAACATAAGGGAAACAGCTTTGGTAAAATTAGTAAGTTAATAGTTTTGTTGTTGCTGTCACAGAAGGGTTTTAGCTGTACTCCTCATGGCATTTTTTAAAAAATCAAAATTGGATCTTAAACAACTCATAAGCAATAGATAAAAATCAAAGACTTCTAAAGTGTGGGATAAATTGCACAGAAAGGAGAGAAAGAAGTCCAGGAGGCTTTGTGGAAGGTCCTTGGATCTTAATTTGCCAGTATTTTTCACCGTCAGCGCTAGTCCACCCCAGTAAGAGACTGGACTACTGTTCCTCCGGTCTTCCCAGCTGTGGAGCTAATGCTAAAGGGAGACCCTGAAGGAGTTCTTCCTTTGCAAGTCCAGCTTGTTTCCAGCACCAGCCATTCCGTCAGCTTCTTCTAAAATCATGCGTCCCTTCTGAAGCAGGTTGGTCAGAGTACAGGATAAAATGTGACAGTCTGGCGCTGGTAGCAGCTTATTTCACAGTGTAGTAATGGGTGGGCATGAATGGCATCTTGGTTACTTGAGCAGGATAACTCTTCTTCCTCACCTCTACCGAAACGGCTGTGCCCGTTTTGCTGCGTCCACTCTCCACATAACCCATGGCAATGTTCTTCTGCAGGCAGGGCGAAGGACAGCCACTGGTAACTTCGCCTGAGGGATGGAAGAACAGTTTAGCAATAAGGAGCATCCACCTCTCTCTCGCCCAGTTTCTACAAGTCAGGGAACCATAACTGTTGGTGGTTGTCACCCCAATGGTCTAAACTTTTCTTAAAACTAGAATGGCCTTTTAAATGCTTTCACTGTGAAAGCTAGGAGTGTGGAGAGCCAGAAGTAATTTTTGTTCTCTCAGGGCCAGAGGCAACCAAAATATGGCCTTTTAGAGGATGAAGACAAACTCCAGGCCTGTTCTCACTTGACAGATCAGGATAGCTGTGAATGCTCTGGCATGGTGCATTCACACATCACAGTTTTACTAGTAGTGCCTACAGCACTCCTAGTACAGTCCCATATACAGCATTTGCATACTTCTGATGTGAAGGCTGAATAGGGGCAGGGCAGCATGGCTGTGCAGTCAAGCATCGCCAATCACCATAGCAACACCCTGGTCACATGACCATTGCTTTGGCAAGGCAGATGGTCCCAGACGGACCCACCTGTGCTTCACTGAGACACAAGTAGGTCAGGTGAAGTTTTGGATCAGTTTCCTGATCTTAAGTGTGAAAATGCCCTCCAATTACTCCCAACCAGTCTGACCAAGATGAAAGTTGTTCAAAAGGGACTTAGATTCCTTTCACTATCTATATATACTTGGATACACTCCCTTCTACAATAAACCAAACCTTTGTTGAGCTGTTAGAATTATTCCTGAACATTTAGGAGAAAAAGCATGTCTCAGAGGTACAGAACATAAGACCCATTTCTAAGCAGTTAAGAGTGAGAAGCTAAGGTGCATAAAAGACCTCAGGCACTGAAAGCCCTTGCTTGTAGGTTAACTAAATAGGTTTTGCAGTAAGTGTCTAGCTACACATTGAAAATTGGAAGGGGCTAAGACATACTTTTTCCAGTCTGTCCCGGAAATCCCAACTGGATAGTGAGGTGTTTTCTAGGATCACTTCTTCACCTACCAATAACCTTGCCTTCTGGACTAAGAATCTGGGTATGTGGCCGGATGGGGGGCCCTGTGGAAGTCAGCCCCACGCGCTTCCTTTTCGGCTTTTCCTTGATTTGTGTCAAAATGATTGATGCACCAGGAAAATCCATGGCAACGCGCCGACGCTTCCCTTGAAAGCAATCAGAAAAGTTTAAGCCAACGCTCACGGCTTATTTTCCGTTCAAATAACACTTCATTTGCCAATAGAAACCTGCCTGAAAGCGACAAAGCTTGCATTTATCTTATGTGGAACCTATTCTGCTCGCATAGCTATAGGTCTGGATATTAAGATACCCCAATCATGTTACAGATAGCAGATACTGGTAAGGAAAGGGAAGGACTGAAGATTGTGATCACAGCTGGTACCTACCGAGTGTCCATACCAGACTTGCCTCTACTGGAGTTGTGTTCTCATCAATATCATTCCCATAAAGGCACAGACCTGCCTCCAGACGCAAACTATCCCGGGCGGCAAGTCCAGCCAGCCAGACAGTGGAATCTTTAAGTAGCAGCTCTGCTAGTTCCACAGCTCGGTTTGCAGGAACAGAGATCTGTGTATGGTCGAGCATAGAGGTCAGTGTTATCTTTCCCCGATCCTTTCTCTCTTCCCATATTAGACTCCTGCTCCCTTTGCCCAGTTTTGCATGCTGAACTGCAGCGTTTGTTATCTTGAGGCTTGACAGATGCCCTCCACTTCTCCCTTTGCAGTAATATATTGACTTTTGATCAATATTGCTGCCCTTGCTCCCCGGCACCCAGAGTGTAGTTATATTGTCTCCCCTGCTCCTCCCAGTATCGGTGGCTAGCTGAGCCAGGAGCTATCTGCATGGTACCTCTACGCCGTCCTCGCCTGTGTAGCCACAGCGCATGACCCTGCAACCTTCTACTCCAAATACATCCATCACTGCACTGCTCATGAAGGGCAGCTTGGCCAGACTGTCGCTCACTCCAGGCTGCAGCACTTGGGACATGGCAGGACCTGGTCAAGGGAAGAAGGGAAGAAGGAGAGGAGGACCAGGACAAAAGGAGCCAAAACACCAGGATGAGTGATAACTTGACTGGCTCTCCACGGTGCTTGATAAGCCCAGGAGAAATGATGGGAATCAAACAGGGCATGGTGTGTAGTAATGAACTAGCTAGCAGGCAGGTCTGTCAGCAAGCATGTTCAAGTTTATTGCAGGTTCAAGTACAAAGCAGGGTTCATTTACAAAGCAGGTTCATTCGTTATTGTTAAGAGTCAGGGCTCTTTATACCCTTTCACACAGCAGACAGTTACACAGTGGAAAATCACGAGAAGATGCTCATAACTGTAAGGGAGGGGGGAAATCTGGATACAAGCAGTCTGAACAACCTAATGCAAGGAAGTACCATATATGGTGTTATGGTGAGGAAGCTTCAGGGACCAATAGAAGCCTGTCTCTGGGCCTTGCTTATGCATGTGGACAGCTCATGTCAGCATCCTTGGGTGCTGTCCATTGCTTACATGTACTGTAGATACTATGACTTCTTGAGACCTTCTTTGAGAGAGATATGGCAAAGTTACCGTGACCTAGGAATTTCTCCTTTGGCCTAGTAGCTAGTAACTTTTACTTTAGCTGAAATGGGCAAAATCTCTACCACAATGGTGGGACTAGGATACAGCGCCCCAGAAGCCCTCAGGCCCATCAGAACTATTCCTAACCTCACTACCCGTGACCGTTGGTTGCTAGTGCTAGCTCAACTTTCAGCTATCAATCCAATCTGACTTCTGGACATGGAACTGGAGGCTGGCACCTTCCCCTTTGCTTCTGATAGGAAAATGCCTTCAGTTGTATCCACACACATTTTTAAAAAACGACTTAAAGGCAACTTAGAAGCTGCCACGGGTGAGTTTTTCCATCCCACCTCTAATCCATAATAAAGGCTAGAAAATGCATCTCCAAATTTCATTTTTCCGACGGGGTCAACTTCAGTTGGTTCACTGAGGGTTGATCTCCTCT
>MTQE01000401.1:22279305-22302345 GCA_014337955.1 Aspidoscelis marmoratus
GTGACCCCGTCGAAAATGATCCTTCACGTGAGTATAAATTTCTCATTCTGGCCTTTAATATAGAGGCGGGATGGGAACAGTAACTGCTGCTTTGTACCACCTCTAAGCTGCTCTTGAGCCACTTTTTAATGTGTGTGGGTACAGCCGTAGGCTTTCCTTGCCCACACAACACAAAATCCTGTTCCAAAAGGTGTCTATTAATGTTATGTTCTCTTTCTGGGATTTCTAGAGATACCAAATGAATCAAAGAAGATGATGGACAAAACTAAGCATAAATTGGGCTAGTGGTTTATTTATTGATTTGCAATATTGTCTATCCCACCCTTCACCTGAGGGTCCCAGGAGAAGTTAAAACAGTAAAAATATAGTATTTATATGAGTTAAAACAATTAAAATACAGGAATTAAAGACCAGGAAATGATACTATATCAGATACTACTAGCAGCTCAGCAGACTGTGGTGGCTTCCAATCATCGATTATTCCAGGGGAGCTTTACTCTGGAGTATTGCCAAAAAGTGTGATTTACGATGATGTCTGGATGCAACAGACATCTGGGCAACAGCACAGTGCAAGTGCCTGCTTCCGTACTGGTGTGATGCACACATCCAGAAGCGCATGCGCACCGGACCTCACACATGTGCAGCGGCCATTTCACCTCAGATTTGGCCAAGCAGATGTGCAGGGGGACATTTTATTCAGCAAGGATTATAACTCTGAACATCTAGACCAGGAGGTTTTCATACTATTCTGGGAAAACCCACCTTGAGCATTGGGTTTTCCCTTGATATCTGTGGCATTATCAGCGTAGCCATGCCGTATTCTTGCATTGTAACACCTGACTGGAGGCAGCCCTTCTTTCACAAGGCAAATTATTTGGCACAGTGTTAGCACCCAGATTTCTCCTCTGGTCAGGGCAACCACAGCAGACACTTACCTTGCAGAGCCAGCAAAGCATTGTCTGAAACCTCTACATCCACATCACAGCCAGCTGCTTTCATTTCCTTCGCCTTGTTCTGCAAAGAGAATCGGAGGCGGCAGCATCACATACCAGGGGAGGTGGGAGTGGCTTTGACTGGTCCATCCAGTGCTGCATCCTAACAGCCACAGCATCCTCTGCAGCAAAGGGAAGGGTCGCCTCGCTGTTTAACATGTGCATGGCCCAGGCCCCTCACATTAAGCCAAAGGGCCCTTGCCCTGAATAGCTTAGGCAGGATCATCAGTGCAGAGGGAGCAACTATATTGGGTTTTGTTTTATTTTGTTTTGCTGGAATTTATACTCTCTTGTGTTTTGAAACTGTTTTGTGTTATAAACTACTTGAGCTCTAGGGTAGGAAGGATGTATAAAATCAAGGATAAAAATCAAATCCCCTCCTGCTGTGGCAGCAGCAGAAAATACCTGGTGTGTAACAAATACCTGCATGAGAGTCAAATCTTTGTCCATGCAACCTGCATTAGAAACCACATAGAGATGCTCCTTTGAGGTGTTTGTAACAATCAGATCATCTATGATGCCTCCTTTCTCATTTGTGAACAGAGACACAGTGCCCTGAAAATAAAGTTAAGCTCAGTCTGATTCCAGTTGGTTAATAAAACAATGAGAGGGATATTATGACTGTAAAGTGGATTGCAAATGCAGCAGCGGTAACAACAATATTTAAGACATAACAATGGCATTCTGAATGAAAAACGTGCATATTCAGTTAAGGAAAAGTTGCTAAATCGGATGCAATAAAACCTAGAGATGAAAATGCATTTTAAAAATCTTGATAAAGCATAGAAATATATAATGAATTTTATAATTTGAAGATATTCATCAGAAACAAGTGTACAAAGAAGCCAAGACTGCCTCCAAAAATCAGGAGGCAATATGGGATCGAAACAAGATCCTACGATTCTCTGTTGCCGCTCTCTGCCAGATGGGAGGAGCAATCCCAAGTTTACCAACAAATCTGTCAACAGCTTTCAGAACCAGCTTGCGTGGAGCTACTGGACTCTAGCAAAACATCCACCCACTTCTTTTTGTACTTTTTTGTTGCTACCTAGCCTGGTGGCAAAATGTCTGCAACACTGAAGTGTTACAATGGAACACATTTTCTTGTCTTTCTTCCTAAAGGGCATAGCGATATTTCACTCATAATTACCTATTTATTTCATACACATCCACTCTATGGGACAACATGGGTGAAAATAGAGATTCTTCCAATATCACCCAGCTGAACATGGATTTCAGCTGTGGCGTCTCACATCAAAAGCCCACAATCCACCCAGAAGATTCTCTCCTGGTATAATCTGTTTAACTCCAACATACCTGATCAGGCTTCAGTTCAGCAACATCTGCAACCACTAAACTCTCAAGGAACTTCACCCGATCTTTGCCAAACACTTTGGTCTGCGAAAGGAAGTATAACCTCATGTCAGCTGCATTCTGTCTAGACCTGACGACAGCGTAAACCTAACACAATGTCAGATGACAGCACCACTGGGCAGTCCTGAACATGCCTAAGGGTGATGCAGTTAGATTGCTCGCACTCAGCAAAAGATTTAGCTAAATTGAAGACTAATCTCCCAGTCACTATTTATCTTTCCACCCATCCAAAATCTTTTAGCACATATGTGCTACCAGATCAGGTTACAGGTAAGAGTTCAAAGCACTAAAATTCAACTGTCAAATCAAGCAACTTGATTTTGGTACATTACCTTGGGTTTTTTTAAAAATGTGATTAATAAACAAATAACAATAAAGGCTTCAGGGATTCTCTGGATGTACTAAGACCACTTTTTGAATTTATTTCTTTACATTTCTATCCCGTCCTTTACTTCATGGTCTCAAGGCAGCCTGCAATTGTATGAAGAAGAAGAAGAATTTTTCTCACCCATTAAGGAGACTCCAAGTGGCTGTCAAACCTTCTGTTCTTCTCCTCACAACAGACACCCTGTGAGGCAGGTAGGGCTGTGTGAACTCAGAAAGAGAGCTGTGACTAGCCCAAGGTCACCCAGCTGGCTTCATGGAAGAGTGCAGAATCAAAAAAGGAGACTACCAGATAAGAATCTGACACTCTAACCAGAAGAGCAAACTGGCTCACTGCAGTATGAGCTGCCACAGTGATGACCTTTGGTGAATCCAACTGCCTACTCTGGATTTTCTGTCAGGGTTTGTTCCCTTAGCCTTCCCAAAGCAATGAGGCTATTTTATCCATTGCTGCCTAAGAAGAGCCAGTGTGTTTCTAAGGCATAGTGGAGACTCCTGACTTCCAGCCTAGTGCTCTTAACTACTGCCCACCAGAGAGTCCTTAGCTTTTTACAAAGGTTTTTGCCTCTGAAATTTTGCTGCAGTGGAGTCCAAAGAAAGAACAATTTCAAATGGTGGGTACCATAACTAGGAATGTTCTGATCCATAATCCCTTAACTTAGAAGGTAGAGACAACTGAGCAAAGATGATCCATCAGAACTGAATGTTAAGACTAATTTGTGATGAATAAAAATCCAAACTGATTGGCATTCCTCGGCCAGGGAGTTCTAGAAAAATGAGATATGTTTCAGAGAAAATATTTAGAAAATGTTAGAAAGAGTTGTCTGGAACAATATTTCTACATTTGAACAATGTGCCTATGTTGTCTCCAATCAACAATCTGCACCTTGAACAGAAATCTTTATTCCCGAAGGCAAGCATGGTTCCAAATGTTCATTGCCATGCTACCCTTGAGAGTTGGCATCATCTATGTTTGAGAATTGTCCTCAACAGCCCACGTTGAGAACTTTTATATTGAGTGTCCACATGAAGTGACATCCATCACCATTTCCCAATTCATACTCCATTTACTCCTTTCCAATATATGGCACCACCACATGCTGGAAGAAGTATGGCTTTGGGACCACCAACTTGGGTCCCCAAACCACATAAACAGCAAAGATGCTAGAAACTATTGCTAAATCTACATAGTGAATAGATAATAAGATTCACACCAGTACAAACAAACTACAAGACAGAATACTCTCTAAATAGCCTCTTCCTACCTGGGACTAGTTTGGCATCCGGAAATTGATATTCCTAAAATATTATTGTCCCCCATTCACATGTCCTTGGAACTATTACAGAAACATACAACTGTCAGCATTCTAGAGCCTCTTTCTCCCATGGGAACACAGGATCAATCAAAGAAGATAAAATAGAGAGTTGGTATCGTTATCGTTATTGTTATTATATTTAGTGCTGTCAATGTGCATAGCGCTTTACAACTAAAGATAAAAACAAGCAGAAGAAAACCTACCAAAGGTATATAATAAAATAATAATAAAATAGATAAGAGTACTATAAAATCATGAAACTAACAGAATGAGGAGACCAGAATCAGTAAGAGGCTGGAACACCACCCCTATGAAATCAGATTGCAACATCTAGGCCTCTTCAGCCTGGAAAGATGACATTTAAGAGGAGACCTGATTAAAGTATATAAAATCATGCATGGTATAGAAAAGGCGGATAGAGAAAATTTCTCTGTCACACAACACTCGAACCAGAGGGCACTCTATGAAGCTGATGAGTAGGGGAGTCAGATCAAATAAGGGGATGTATTTCTTCACCCAGAGGATCATGAGTTTATGGAATTTTCTGCCAGAAGAGGTTGTAATAGCTTCCAGCCTAGATGGCTTTAAGGAAGGGTTAGACAAATTTATGGATGACAGTTATATCAATAGCTACTAGAATGGGTGCCTAAGTATATCTTTCAGGCTGGGGGACAAGCAGGATGCCTCTAAGCCATTTGCTGGGATTCGAGAATAGGAGAAGGTTTGCCCTTGTCTCTGCTTGAAATGCCCATGGGCAATTGTGCGACAGGATAGGCTGTGGTCTGATCCAGCAGGGCTTCTCTTGTGTTCTTATGTTCTAACATGAGTCACTAAAAGCTTAAGGAACAATTTTTATGCTGAGACTTAAAAGCAACAAGATAAGAGATCGTGCTCAAGTACACAGAAAAAAATGAAGATAGATCAAAGGCCATCTTTATAGGGGCTTATTCTCTCTCTCTCTCACTCACCCACACACTTTTGTATTAAAATAAACTACTGTGCTTAGTAGTTCCAGTGGCTTTCCCTGAGCCACCCCTAGAATTTTACCAAATGTTTTGATCATGTTCATTCTTTGCCATGCTTTGAGAGGCATGAGAATAATAGTTCCCCAACAGTAAAATTATGTTTTGCTCATATTATTGTCCATTTATTTTGTGATGTAAGGTATTTTAAATGTATTTTAAAGATCTTTTCTTCATGACCAACTGCTTTGTAATAATTCTTTCCATGTAATGAGCTCTCATCTGAAGTTAACATGAAAATATAGTTCCCATCTTTGCCATGGTCTGAAGTTTTGACATTCCATCACAGACAGCTAGCAGAGAATGCTCCTTGTTTCTGGAATCACAGAGCTAGAACATCCCATCTCTGCAAGTTCAGGGTTTAATAATTTGGGCTCAAATGGCAATGTCTGAAACAATGACTAAGGTTTTTATCAGACACAGTATAAAAAAGCACCTCTAAGGAACCTCTTTGAGATGGGATTGTTCACACACCAGTCTGGCCCTCTCCCTTCTTCTAAACATTTTTTGCTAGAAAAGGTGGAATTGAGAAGGGTTGGGAATATGAAGGCCACACACTGCCTCTCTGAGGTGCTTCTGAGGCTCAGCCTGGGTGTGTGTGAGGAGATCAATAAGTGCTTGTGAAATGGGCTGAAAAGTAAATGGTGTAGTAGCGTCAAGGCATTGCAACATTACCTGAAGCATGTGAGACACGTCAAAGAGGGAGCATTTCTGCCGAGTGTGAAGGTGGGACTCTAGGTGGCTGTGTGTGTACTGCACAGGGAGGCTCCAGCCTGCAAAAGGCACCATCTTCCCCCCATGGTGCCGATGGAAATCATAGAGAGGGGTCTGCTTCAGATTTTCCTGTGGAGCAAAGCAAGGTACGTTCTTATGTGGAAACTTGTTTGAAACCATTCAAAGCAAAGAGGCTGCTCCATATCAGTTCTCACACTTGCCCCAAGGACTAGTCTCCTGTACTAAATTATAACTACCCTGCTTCAGTTAAAGTCCTGTTGGTTACTGGTTCACTTATGGAGGTGGGAAATATTCAGCCTGTTTTGGAAGGGACTGTACTTCCTCTGGGGGACTAGATGTACAGATTGAGGGGACTCATCCATCAACCCTTGTAATGGGGGGCTGAAGCGGCTCTTGTGTCTTGAGCCAGTTTGGTCTAGTGGTTAGGGAACTGGACTCTTATCTGGGAATACTGGGTTTGATTCCGTACTTCTCCACAAAGCCAGCAGGGTGATCTTGGGCTAGTCACAGCTCTCTTCTGAGCTCTCACAGCCCCACCTACCTCACGGGGTGTTCTGTTGTGGGAAGAAGGATAGAAAGCTTTGTCAGCCGCTTTGAGTCCCCTTAAATGGGTGAGAAAAGTGAGGTAGAAAAGCCAACTCTTCTTTTTGTATTAGTTGTGGTTGGTATACCAGCTGCATCCTTACCTGGAATGATGAGGAATTGGCCAGACTCTTACTCTGGAGGTCCCTTTAGTAACAGTTTGGATATGCCAGCAAGTTCAGAATAGGGCCCAACCAAGGCACAACCTACCAGGTGTTTTGCCAGCCACACCAGCCTCCAGCCCATTTTGGTCCTGGACCCAATTTAAAGTGCAACCCTAAAGATCTCTTCAGGACTGGTTTACCTGAAGAGAACCTTCATATTCTACTTGTAGCCTGAGCAGCCCTGTTCTATGTGTCCTCCCTATATGAAGGCCCCATCCAGATGGGAAGAATATAGTGTCATTACGGTGGGATTGCATCACAAATTTGAGGTAATCTCACCATGTTTCCCCCTGAAAATGTGCTAAGAACTCCTGCCGGAAAACCCAGCAAGCTTTCTTGCACTAGCATTTTTTAGGCTGCCTATTTATCTTTGGGACAGAGCTGTCATGATTGCTCCACGCAGCATGAGTGTGTTTTGACCTCCCAAAACACATAAGCAGAAGTGACAGGCACCACATCCATGGATTCTGGATGCCCGGATGCCCATGCAACTTAAATGTGTGAAGACAACGCCACAGCCAGCACTGTCTAGCTAGCAAGGGGTAATGCTGGTGGATCAATATCCTGCATTATCCCTTGTTAGGGGGGTATTTGTCCCCCAACTGATGGCAATCTCAGATTTCACCTTTCAAGACCTAGTAATCTTAGGACCATTGACAGGGAGATACACATTAGCAGACTCCAGGCTCCAACCTTTTGAGGTCCCAGAACATACATACAATTCTCCTCTTAATTTGGCTTTAGTTTGGAGCAGGGGCCAACCCTCTCCCTTGGGAGGAAGGGATGAACTTGTGTCTACACTGCCTCTGACCTTTGTAACCGGCTTATTTGCTTAGTGCTTTATCACAAGTCCAATGTCAAATGCAACTGAAGCTCCTTTGCCCCTTTGTACACCTCTGCAACCTCCTGCATTTCCCTTTCCTCACCTGCTTAAGATCACAGACATATGTCTATGATTGATATAGCAATCATATGAAGAGCTGTTCCTCTTCTCTCTCAGCTTATTCACCTGCCTAATACTGAAAAATGTATTTTAGCCCAGGGCAGCTGGCTTGCAAGCGTAAGCAAGCCAGGTCCCCCATGGATTCCAAGCCTGAGTTGCCTGCAGAAGGTGAAGGTGCTCTCTCTGACTTAGGATCACAAAAGTTCCCAATTCATTCGCTGTTTCCATTTGCCTTGATCACTTCTCCTAGTTTAAGCTGAAAGAACTTTGTTCTGCAAAGATAAAAGATTTGCTCAACTGATCAGACTTTAGTGTATTAATTACAAAACCCAATGAGAGAGAGACTTTCCTTTCAAGGGCATGAGCGGGTTAGACATAGTAAGTGAGCTGCCTCTGAGAAACAGACAATGACCAAAACCATACACAGAGTGCAATACAAGCATCAAGCTCAGCAGTCAGCCAAATGCTTTTAAAGCCCCCTTGTCGCTTTCCGTGCACCTGGCAAAAAAACCAGGCTCACTTAATGGCAGACATACCTTGGCTTCCTTCTCCTCATTCCCATTTTAATGCCAAAAAGACCCTATGGCCTCCCTGAGCTTTCTCTAGTCCAGGTGTGGGGACTCTGCACCTTCCCCTTCTTCAGTGACAACTTGCGTTCTGGCTCCTTGTCCAGGGCCTGGACTGGAGAATCCCGAATCTTTTTCAGTCAACCCTTGGAACCGCAAAACTCCCCTAGTAAAGACGCCTGGCGCCCTGGCATCCCTCCTTATGTTTCCAGTCTTTTCCCCATGCCAACACCATACTGTTGCTTAGTGGAAAATAAAGGTGCTCCTACCTTTCCCACTTAAGTTTGAATCCCTAAAAGAAAAAGGAAATTTTGAATCCAGCTTCAGTCCACTTTCAGAGTGAGGGAACACACCAGTATTTATTTATTTTATTGGCATTTTTATCCCGCCCTATACCCAAGGGTCTCAGGGCGGGTTACAACATATAAAACGAACACATTAAAACCAATAACATATTAAAACCACGGCAGCGTCTGAATGTGGGGAGGAAAAGCCTGCTTCTTTACTTAGTCAAAGGCCAGGGTTAAGTGAGGAGTCCTTTTCTTTCCACCTTTGGGTTCGGGCCATGGGGAAAGAAAATGACGAGTCGCTTTGCTTATGGACTCTCTGAGCCCGAATCTGGACTGAAGCGGGATTCAAACTTAGGTGTGAACGCAGCGACGAGACTCTCTTGTCATCCGTCCAGACGTCTCACAGAGAGAAGGCAGAGGAAGCCTCAAAAGACAAAGTTTAGGTGAAAGCCCGTGCTTTGGGGGCTGGAGCAGTCCTCCCCCCCCCGAGTCTACCTTTGCACCAGCCTGCCCTGCTAGCGCGCAGCTGGGCGCACCTGCCCCGGCCGGCTGGGAGAAAGGCGGCTCACCTGCCCCGCTCACCTGTCCAGAAGCGAAGCGCCGCTTCCCACGCAGGGAACCTTCGGAGACTCTCAAGAGCGGCGCTGGAAGCCGCAGGGCAGCCCGCACACCCTCCCGCAGCATTTTCCCAGCCACCGGGCACCCCGGCGACATTGGCGCTGCGGGATTAGATGGCCCCTCCCACCCTCTGTGTCCGGCCACCAGGGCTTAAGTCCCAGGAGGAGCCTGGGAAATGTAGGCCAGTCGTGCCGGTCACTGCGCCGTCGCCTCAGATCATCAGGTCGCCTGAGCGCTTCAGAGTCACTGGTTAAAGAAGGAACAGCAGAAGTTTTGGTGGGAGATACTGATGGGCTGGAGGCGTCCAAAGCTTGGATTCCCCAGTTCTTCTTGCTGCATAAGTCTCCCAATGCAAAGGCTAGAGGCTACAGCAAAGACAATGCCCAGTGAGGATAGTGGAGCAGACTTTTTCTGCCAATTAAATATTGAGAAAACTTCTGGCTGCGATCCGTCTGCTCTCATGGCCAGTTTGGTCTAGCGGTTAGGGAGCTGGACTCTTATCTGGGAATACCGGGTTCGATTCTGCCCTCCCTCATGAAGCCAGCTGGGGGACCTTGGGCTAGCCACAGCTCTCTTCGGAGCTCTCACAGCCCTACCTACCTCACAGGGTGTTCTGTTGGGGGGAGAAGAATAGAAGCTTTGTCAGCAGCTTTGAATCCCCTTAAGTGGGTGAGAAAAGCAGGGTAGAAAGCCAACTCTTCTTCTTCTTGGGTTGCCCCCATCATACAAACAGCTGAGGGAAAGGAGGAAGTCGCCTAAAAACCTCTCTCTCCAGATTTATCCATTTCTTTTAAAAATATTTATATACCTCTCTGTATTTAAAAAAAAAATCAATGCAGTTCACCTATGCAATTCAAAAACAAGGATAAAAACAATTATTTATTTATATAAAATGTTTATATCCTGCCCCATATCCTAAGATCTCCAGGCAGCTTACAACAAAACATTACATGCCCCATTAAAACTATTAAACTAGCATAGTTACTTAAAAGAGTATTCCAAAGGGTAGGTGCCACCACAGGGAAGGCCCTGCTGCAGTAGCTGCAAAATTACACTTAGCAAGTCATGGCATCCACAACCAGAGACAATGTCTCAGCGATCTTTCCACTTTTTAACAGGGGAGGCAATCGATTAGGTCCTGGCCTGAAATTGTTCCTGGGCCATATAAGCCAAGCATAGAATTTTCAGTCTTGGCCTGCCTGCAGCTAATCAGCTACCAATGCAATTGCTTAAGCACAGTGGGAATGTTTCTGCAAAATGGCCAGTTTCAGCAGCAGGTCCAAGGGAACCCTCATGCTGTACAGAATTCTAAGCAAGAGATTATTACTGCATGATCAACTATGGCCAGGCTCTTCCCGAGCAAGAAGGGATGCAGCTGGTACACCAGCCACCTGTGATGATGCTAGAAGCACCCCCAAAGTATGTTCCTTCTGCGGGAGTGCATCTCCATCTAGCAGTAGCCAAACTCAGCAACTTCCACTCATCAGTGTTCAACCTCAGTGATGGGCCCTCATTCATCACTGCATCCAGGCTCCATTCAGGACTTCAGAGCATCTCCTCATTGATACTGTAAAGAAACAGAATGGTACATTATTGGCATGCTGATGACATCTTGCCCCAAAACTCCCAATGACCACTGCCAAAGTCTTCATACAGATGTGACAAAACGGTGCTCCAAGGCATTCTGCAGGGCATGGAGGTACAGTGGCACAACACACCTTGTGAAGTTGACCTGGGAATATACTGTGGGTGATGGCACCAAAAGATCCAGCAGGGTGAATAGAGTTAACACTTTCTCTACCTGTCTCCCATGAGATCATCCATTACCAATTCTGCTCCCAAATCAGGCCTGAAAACAAAGATGGGAAATCCCCTTAATAGCCTTTCTTTTGTGGATCGTCTGAAAGATGTAACCCTCCCCCCCCCGGGTAGCCAAGATGTGAATCGCCTCCTAGACTTTCCCTCCCTAGCCGCCCTTCAGGTTTTTTTTTAACTCTTATTTTATTTTCATGCAATATATAGCAATAAGTGAGTTTACAGAAAGGAAGGACATCCACCTCCCTTCTCCCTTTCCCTAAATGGGCAGGTCAGCTTTTGTGGCTCTTCAGTTATCCTTCATATTCCATTTCTTCCCAAAGAGAAGCCTGTGTTTCTTACTCCTTGTATAGTTGGGTTTCCTGCCTTTCAGTTTACAGGAGTTATTGCCCTTCTGGCACTACTGCTTGCTAGCTAGACTCTGCAGGGGCCGACACTGTCCTTTTACATTTCAGTGACATGCACATCCAAGTATTCAGCTGGCACGACATACCCAGGAAAGCACACCTGTCTGTAGGCAGTGGACAGAAACAACGATGGCTCCCTCCACAAAGGTAGGTAAGAGCTGGAAAAACCTACCACCTGGGATGGATTTTCCAGTGATCAGCTATTGTGCGTTTTAGGGAGGAATATAGCAGATCTGTAGTGGAAATCCCACCATAGCACAGTCACAATGGTGTTATATGTGCCCCATCTGGATGCAGTCTTACAGTCAGCTAAAAATTTCACAGTTCCCATTGATTCTCCACAAAGTCAGGCATGATAAACAGTGCAGATGGCTGCTAAGTTTGGCTCGTGTTCATTCAGTCTTTTCTCACTCTTTCATAGATTCCCTAGAGTGGCTGGAGTTCAGTGGTAGATCAGACTACCTAGAAAACAAAGGGTTGCCCATTTGATCCCCAGCTTCTCCCAAGAAGTAGGCAACGGCAAGCCGCTTCTGCATCTCTGTCAAAAAAACTGCCTAGAGGTGTCTGTGCAGTCAGTGAGAAGTCAGCCACAACTCAGTGGTACACAACAATAACAAAGTTAAGCCTGAAAGGTTTCACAAGTGCATAGAACTAAAACAGTGCGCTTTGTATAGAATCAAGAAAACACATAATTAATGCAATTAATTTTTTTTATTGTGCATTTAAGCCAGAGAAGTTATCCACTGAAAAGGACTTAAATACATAAACTCTGATCTAGTGCAACAGACTGCTGTGGGGAAAGGCTGGGTTTTACAAGCAGAACCTCCTAGGTTTAACCTCAGGCTGCAGAAACTCTGAAGGGTCAAGGGATCAGAGACCACCAAGACGCATGGACAATTGTCAGACTCGGTCTTTTTAGTCAGCTTCCTAATAACTGGAAGTTGTTTTGAGCTTCAGTGTTTGTGTGTTTGCAATGAAATGTATTACCCGTGCCAAAGTAAGAGATTACAGCAGCCCTTTCCAATGATAAATAATATAAATAATTTATAATAAATAATAAGGAAACTGATCACTTCTGAATTCTAATGCCCCGCATTACCTCCCAAAAAGAAGCTAAATTGTCTACTCAGTCCTGCATCAATTTTCTTTTCCAGCTACCAATAGTAGGAAACACCCCTCAGCAGATTTATTTATGTCAAAATATGGAAGATACAGTAGTTTAGGAACAACGTGACTCTGTTCTATCCAAACAGTTTTACGTTCCTTGGTAACCAAACAAAGGAGTTTACCACCATTTTTAAAATGTCCTAAAGTCCTCCAAAAGGGTCGTTTAAGACTGATATTACAGAAAGGCAGAGAAAGCGATTTTTAAAAGGCAGCTCAGTAGATTCTTGGTATAGCAGGGGCCTCTATCCTTATGATTTATTCAGCCAAACTTTCAACATCTTGTACCTAAATTCAGCAAGCAGAAGTGACTATTGTACTTACAAGCATGTGATAGTTAGCTGAGGAACTGGAATGCAATTAGCACAGAGGTGATAGTAAGTACTTTGCAGTGCCACTAAACTTTTATAAATCAGCCCTCACAAATTAGAATGCTTAGACTTTTCTCTATCTTTGTTTATGTTTATGTAGCTGTGGCTATTAGAAATGTCAAAATGCCTCCGGACTCAACTTTAAAAACAAAAAGTGCAAAACTAATTACACAGCTACACTTTGAACACAGCAGAGACCAGCACTTTCATATGCTCCTCACTGCAGAAAACTACTACTGCCAGATTGAAAACCCGTCTGGCTTCCTGTAATCCTCTACTAAGTTATTTACATTGTTTTAAGGATAATTGGAGACTTAGCTGTTCAAGAATTTTCCTCCATCAAACCTTATTTGTATCACTGCAGGATAAACCACAACTGAATTCTGCTTTCTCTGAAACTCCCAGTGTTGGATCTGAGAATGAGACAGTTTTGAGTGCAACATTTTCAACCTATGTCAGCTTGTTTCTTTGCCAACACAAAGTCATTCCTTTCCTACACCCATTACCAGATCTTTTGTTTTACGTTAGAAGATGAAACATGCACAGAAGAGCAAGATTTGGAAAAACAGAGGAAATGACTTCCGTTTAGGGAAACCAACCATGCAGGGTCTGGTGCAGAAGGCAGGATGTTTTTTTCATACAGAGCTGGCAGGCATAGCTGGGTAGAAACTGCAGAATCCTCTGAAAAAACACCTCCATACAGCCAAAAATAGGGAGGATTGTGAGGGTGTGTGTGTGCAGAAGACAACAGGCCAAGTCCACCACTTCTTCCTGACTCAAGCTCCTCCAACAATGCAGACCAGCATCCTAGCGAGTCCAGCTCCTAGGGCCATCATCAGTTTGCAACCACAGAAGAACTCATGTATAGGAAAGGAGATTCAGATCGTAGGAACCATCCACCTGAAACAGACGGAAACATTGTTGGTCAAAGTTCAGCAGGTTTGAAACACAACAAGACAAGTTTTCTACACTGTTTATTATTTTCTCTGGACTGAAAGTCAGCACAGACAGGCTGTGTACTGAGGGAGCTGGGTTCAAATTCCTTTCCAATCTGTTAGGCAGCCTCTAATGTAATATGTCTTGGTTAAAACGGAAAAGCATCGTGCAGGATATTCTAATTTTATCAAGGAAAATGAGGTTGACATACGAGGCCCTAAATAACTGGGTTTTTCAACACCGCCTGGGAATAGACTTTATTAGGATTTTCTTTAGCCACCGTGATAAGCTAAAACAAATCTTGGTCAGATCCAGCAGGGCCTTATGCAGAAAGCTAAACTATGCCTGGAGATAAAAGCATGTAACCACGTGGGCATCTCTGAGTCTCGACTGAGCTAGAAGAAAAGGATATATTCCTAGAATAAGCAGAAAAAAAACAGGGAACTAACATCAAAGCGTCCAATCCGTGCTGCTGGTTGGCTGGCTTGAAGCATCTCAGTAAGAACCCACATCTGCTGCACTTCAGAAGAGACCTTGTCAACATCAGGGAGTTCCTGAAAGCAAAAGATCGGTTACTTATTTACTCACATTTTTTATCCTACCCTGTTCTCTCAGATTGCAATGAAACCAGCAGAGAAGCATAATTAAATTTCCAGTATTTAAAACCCACAAATTACAGTGCCTGAAGGCAGAAGGGCAGCTACCTCTTCAGTCAAAGGCTAGGGTAAACAGGTCCATTTTTACCTATGATTGAAATGTACACAGTGATCAGCTAGATGTATCTCAGAGCTTGGGGGCTACCACTGGGGAGGTCCTCTAACATGCCTTTGCTCCTTAACTGCTGATGGAGGTGGCACCACTATGAAAAGCTCCTCTGCAGATCTTAAAGGATAGACAGCTTTATATTGGGAGGAACCCAAATTGTTTAGTGCTTCATCAAGTCAATGACAAGACCTTGAATTGGCCCTGGTAGCAGACAAGCGACCAGTCCACGTCTAGTGGGTTGTGCATCTGGACAAAACAAACTCAGCTACTTCCCAGAGGGAAGCTACTGGGCAGAGATGGACAGTACCCCAGCAGCATCAAAAAGAGCCCCTCAAACGCAACTAAGAGAGATGGTGGTCTACTGACCACAACAAACTCCCATTCCTGTTCCATTGATCTGGAACAGTGTCACAATGAATAACCTGGGTTAGGCAAGCCCTCCAAACCAGGTCATTCACCCAGCTTTCGGTAATGCATGCCAGATCGTCCCCTTCATCTCTGAATCAAGTCGTGGATGACTAATGTTTTTTCTGGACTGATCTAGCTTTCAAAAACAGAGCAGGGGGCCAGTTGGCAGGGCTCCAAAATTCTGCCGTCTGGAAGGCAGACCAGAAGGAGGGGTAGATATAATGCATCTAACACGCCCTTCTCCTGACCTGGCTCTTCAGTCATCCAGCACCATACTGCCCCCTGCCTGTCATCACAAAAACTGTCTTCCCATCCCTTCCTCCAGGACATTCTGCTTTCCTTGACACATTATTCCGTCCTGCAAATACACTAAAACTGTATTAAGTGAACAGAACAGTTGAAAATAAATTAAAAGCAGAGACATCCACAATCCACTCAACCATACCCCTAAGTTCCAAACGTCCTGGACCAGGGGGAGTGGTCCTCAGTCTTACAAAATTACTAAACCCTTTAGTGTCCCGTCCGTCCCCCCTTCTATACAGCCTTCACAGCTAAGTAACTAGGAGCAGAATTGCTTGAAGAACTGCCTTCCACGGCCCAGACCTGCCAAGAAGCAGCTCTCCTTTGACAGCCCATAATCCTATTGGTACAGTAGCCCCAGTGTTGGTTAAGATATTTAAGAAACTGCCAGTTTATAGCTATTAAGAATAGCCATTCTTAATAAAATATCAGCACTCTTCTCTAGGAATTGTGCTTGCTATAAGGCTGGCTCTGGTGGTAGTACTTACATGATGTAGGTTTGCTGGTGGCTCCTGTGGTGATGGGTGGGAAAGCCAAGCTGGAAAGCCTTTTTGTGAATTCTAAAAGAGGGAAAAAAAACTCCCTTGGAATAAATTATTTCTGAGGTTCTAAAGAATCTTGCAAGGGGTGTTATTAATATCAGGTACACAATTTACCCTTAATTTACCCTTACCAGCCTCCTGGGGGAAACTGCCTATAAACTGTTATTAAGCAATGATGGTCATTTGTAAATATTTTCCTAAAAGCTCTTCCTGAAAAGTGTAGATTCCACTGCAAATATCCAGGCCCCCCTAGGTTTGCCTGTCAGTCACCAAGGTAGTCCCATGGTAATTATTAGAAACTGGGAAGCCAGAGTTCAAAGACTCAATTCCCCATAGACATTTATTGTGTTCTCTTGGTCCAGATTTTGCCTCTCAGACTATTCTAGTTCTTAGGGATGAAGCAGAAGGAAGGAGAATGATATCCCCCACCCTCAATTATTAAAAAGAAAAAGAAGATGTATGTACAAAATACAAATACAGGTGATTGGAAGGCAGCTACTGTTCTCAGATACAATTGATGCTTACTTCAATGGCAGACTTACAGCTGCATTTAACAACTAAAATGTTAAGGAAATGGGTAAATATAACAGTTGCATGTAAACTGGATATGAATCTGGAGGGAAGAGAACCAGCAACCACAGATACTCAGACTTGGAAAAGCAAAAAATGAAAAACCATATAAACCAAGTAGCTGATGATAACAGCACACTTTACTCCACAGAAGCCGAAGGCCAATTGCGAAGTACTCATACAGCTCCTACCGTTTTAAAATGAATACTGGTGCTTACTCAGTGGCTTTAAATCAAAGATGGAATCTGTTTTCCTATTCAGTTAAGGAGCCCTGATTACCTTCCAGGACAGAGCTGAAAATCAGATAGCTATCAGATGCCAGATAGCCATCTGCCCCTCCTTCACCCAGATTGGCTATCAATTAAAAAGCAGAGTCAGAAGAAAGATTATGGAAAACTGAGGTGCTTTTATGAAACATTGGGCATCCACCTTTTGGTCCCCAGAGAAAATCTGTAGCTCCTCAATGCTAAAATGCAGCCATACTGGAGATGGTTGACGCAGAATGAAACGCATCGCTGCTACACAATCCACATCACACAGCATCTGGCAAAGTTAAGGGAGGCAGAGCATTACAGAAGCATCCAACTACACAGTAAAAATTAATAAACTGATAATGAGACTGAAAAACAGGATGATTGGTGGGGAGGATTTAGAAGCTGCCCCTGTGAAGTTATGACAAGGGCACATTGATCAGCTTTGTTTGGGAAAAGACCTGTATAGCTTAACAGATCAGGGCAGGGATCATGGGATTTTTGCGAGGCAGTAAATTCTGAGTGCTGAGCTGTATTCTTAACTATCTTATGCAAAGGCTGACTTCCCTGTATAGCACCCCATTTTAAAGACAAAGTTCAATACTTTCCATCAAGAGACTGAGAGAGCAAATTAGTAATCTAAAAGTGCTGTTAGCATTTTCCCTCAATACCAGGAGATACAAACAGCATCCACCTTTATTGTCAGCATTATGGGGGGATGGGGGAGACCATGTACCTCCATAAGTGCCACCATCAGTGCTGGATTGGGTCTCTTACTAGGTCTCTGCCAATTTCAAACAAAGTCAGAAAGGGGCTTCACAGCTCCATTCCCAGTCCGATTTCTGGATTTGCACTTGGCATGCTATGCCAATAAGGCACACCAAGGCAGGAGTTGCAACTCTCTTTATTGCTGGCAATAAAAGGTACTAGGAGACATTTCTCAAATCTGGACCACTTTGATAGAAATATTTATATACTGTATTTTCCGGCGTATAAGACGACTGGGCATATAAGACGACCCCCAACTTTCCAGTTAAAATACAGAGTTTGGGATATACTCGCCGTATAAGAAGACGACACCCGGAGTATAAGACGGGTGAGACTTTTGAGAAGATTTTCCTGGGTTAAAAAGTAGTCTTGTACGCCAGAAAATACAGTACATGGTTATAATTTATCGACAGTGTGACTGACTAGTCACTGTACACGTTGACGAAGGTAGTAAAGATGTACCTCTTTTCCTGGCTTTTGGTTAATGGGGATACATGTTCTCTTCCCACTTTTCAGACACTGCTGTTGTTTTAATATATATTACTATTCTTTTAATATATATGCTTGGTTTTTAAATGTTGTGACCTACCCTGAGACCTTTGGGTATAGGGCAGGATGAATGAATGAATGAATGAATGAATGAACCATTTGTGTCACCCCATAATAGCTCTGCTACACATGTCTACTGCATTCACTGATGATTCACAGCCCTCCTACTCCCTAATTAGCATGCTACCTGCCCACCCATAGGCAGCTTTCTTAGTAGGCCAATAAGCATTATCATGACCCTTCTAACATTGTTGCATCAGCTTAAAGATTGTGTTATCTTCGTTGAACTTTATGCCCCGTTCTTGTCTGCTATATTCTTTCTTCTCCCTTATCTCAGCAGAGATATGTTTGCCGCACAGCACTATGCTCTTTATAAACAGTCCTCAAAGTGAGGCACAATGAATTCAGGGAAGCCTTTTTGAACAGCGAACACTACCTTTGGGTAGGGGGTGCCCATCCGCCGCTGTCCCGAGGCTGCTATTCTGAAGCCATATTGAAGGCTGCCTCACCCTCTGAGTGTTCGCCTGTGTTGAGGGGCTGGTGGTCTTCTGAACAAGAAGCATCTTCAGAGCTGAGGCATTTCCGCACTGAATCGCGTTCCAGACGGAACGCGTTCAGGCGGAAAGCTTAAGCCAGCTTCGGGCGCTTTCCCCGTTCACACACAGACGCGCCAGAACGCGTGTAAACGCGTTCCGGAGCGTCTGTGTGCGAAAGGGGAAAGCGCCCGAAGCTGGCTTAGCCGGCAAACGCCGGCCAGGGGCGCGCAGACAGCCGCCGAGGCAGATCGACAATCAGCTGTTTGAAAAACAGCTGATTGTCAAAGCCGCGCGGCGTCGGAGGCGCGCCGGCAGCCGTTCGGGAGACAGAAGAAGCGCGAACGCTTCTTCTCCCGAACGGCTGCGGGCGGCTCGTCCGCGTTGGAACGCGTGTAGAGCACTTCGAAGTGCTCTACATTTCGAACGCGGAAAAGCCAGCTGCGGACACGTCGGAACGCAAGGCGCGCGCGGCCAATGCGGATGACGTGTCCACAGCTGGCTTTTTCGCGTTCCGTTTTCCCCCGTGCGAAAACGTCTCTGCTTCATGCTCCCTGAAGTTTTCGTGACTCAGAGAGGGAGATGACCTCCATGGGCCCTTAGGCCCTTTCAGCATGAAGTGCTGTGGAGACAGGCAGAGTTCAATGCACCTCCAAGGCATTTTGAACACTGAGAGGAGACACGGTCTGTGTCAGAACATGCTACCCTAACTTCTACAGTTTAAGTTGATATCCTCACCCTTGTCCTCACCTTCCTGGCTTGCAGCAGGAGTGTCTCCATTTTTATGGCTGCCTTTGCCTCAGAAATGGGGAGGGCTGATACAATCACTATAGTGAAAGTAGAGATGAGCAAAAAGAGATAACTGTATTTTCTGGCGTATAAGACTACTTTTTAACCCAGGAAAATCTTCTCAAAAGTCAGGGGTCGTCTTATACTCCGGGTGTCGTCTTCTTATACGGCGAGTATATCCCAAACTCTATATTTTAACTGGAAAGTTGGGGGTCGTCTTATACGCCGGAAAATACGGGTATTCCCTACACCGAGTTCCTTGGGAGCATGGTATGGTAAATATTGTACATACTAAAATAGAAAGATCAACATTCTGTTCCAGAAGGGCTTCGCTATTGCACTGCATTTCTCTAATACAAAGAATGTATTGTATATGCTCCTAATAAGCAAGGCAACAGCCCTGAATATGGGACAGGAACAACGTCAAGCCTTAAAATTTACTGATGCATTCTACATCATTAATCTTTTTAGTTCTCCCTGCCTCAAGAGTACATATCTATGGGTGTTTTTCCACTAGCACTAGAAGTACCCATTAAGTACCTATTCAGGGTCTATGTGTGCACATACCACAAGAACCTCCTCAACCCCATTAAACATTCCTCTGAAATTCCAAAGACATTTTTTGGACTACACAGCCACAGAAGAAACCAAAGCTGTAAAGAGTCTGCCATGCTAGAGTGGAAACCATTATGGTAGAAAGTTCACATCACCCATAAACGACACATACAAGAGACTGAAATTCTGACCTGATGCCTGAAGAGTGAAAAATAGTCCTGGGAGCCTTCTTCTGTGTGAGGATTGGGCATCAAGCAATAATTTTGTAGGCAGGTAATCCACTTGGAAGGGCTCTCATTCCAGCCACCTGCAGGGTTACGGCGCTGGATTCGTATAGTCAAAAAAGCTGTGTAGTAATTCTTGAACAGTATCTCCTGCAGCTGAAATAAGTAGTGAGTAAGTTATTGGAAGACAAAGCATCATAAACATGCTATCAATAAAAGGAAGAAAACACTGATTAATTCCTCTTTTCCCTCAGACACCCTTAATTATTTTCTTTTGAAAGCTGCTGTTTTAAGAGTCAAGAACAGGGAAGCTGCCCTACAGTTCCTGAAAGAATTAACAGAAGAGGTATGTTTTAAAAGAAACAGCCACCTTCCTAGCTTACAACCCGCTGGATTCGGGTACTAAGTCAAAAGCATAAATGTGAGACTGTCAGGCACAAACAACTGCTGGTTTGGGGATTTTTTTCACACTTACATCAACAGTCTGAGACTGCGGAAGCAAAACATCAATCACATGAACTCCAGGCCGACCTTGCTCAGTCCTCACGTCCCCTACTTGAAGTGCTACCGGGCTCTTGATAGTACATGGAACAGGATCATTGGTCATGCTCCCCATTCTAGAAGAGAGGAGTGGTTTATTACTATTATTTATTTATTTTCCACCCTATACCCGAAGGTCTCAGGGCAGGTAACAACATTTAAAATCCAATCCAATTAAAACAATAAACAAAAGTGCCTGCAAATAACTACTAGCCACACATTACAATGGCAACTGTCATCTGGACACACAAGGAAGTTCAGAAACTCCTAGTAACCACAGCACAACCGAGTCATATACTGTTGGTGTCACAAGTTCAGTGAATTTCTTACACCACAGCAACTGTTTTTCAGAAGTATGGCTCCTGCTGCCGTGCTTTACCAACATCAATTAAATTTGAATCCTACAAGCTCATATTTGGGGGGTGGGGAGCCTATTGATATTAAAAATATCAAGCATTGATGAATCTTGCATTGGCACCTTGTTATGATGCATTTTGGTAGCATTCCAAACATAAGAGGATCCCTGCTGGATCAGTCCACAGCCCATCTAGTCCAGCATCCTGTCTCACACAGCAGCCCACCAATTGCTTATGGACATGTCAAGCACACACTTGGTAGGACACCCTTCCAAGAAAACATCTGAAGCCAAAAGCAGCTGGAGTCTATTGGGATTAGTAGGGCAGAGAAACAGGGGAACTGACAAGGGGTGTTTTCCCACTAGCACTAGAGAACCCATCAAGGACCCTTCATGTGGGTCCTTAATGGGTACTCTAGTGCAAAGTGGGAAAACACCCAAGGGTAAAGCTAGAAATAACTGAAGTTTGCTGTCCAATAAACACATAACAATTCATCAACCTCTAGAGACCCAGCAAGACATTTCTGAGTAAAATGCCTATGACAGATGTAGGCATCTTTGCATTATCGCAGGCTGGAGCTATAGCAAATGAATGTAAGGGCTAGAATTTCTGCCCATTTTGCCTTTACACAAGATCCCCACCCCTTTTTCAGTCAAATCGATCTACTTTCTCCAGTGCAAAAACAACGTGCTGGCAGACTAATTACAATTAAAAACCACACACACCCTCCTGTCTGGGATGCAAAGAAAGTAAATCACGTCCCGTCCCCCGTCCCCCCGCCAAATCCTTCAAATCGACTCGAAAATCACAGCCGAGTCCTTTGTTCCTGCCGTGTTACGGGGCTTTGAAGCGAGATAAGCAACCAGTTTGGCCAACATACGACGCCGCTGTCGCCTATCCCTTGGGCACCAGTGGCGCCCACGCAGCTAAGCCCCCGCCGGCACAGGGAGCGGCGGTGTGGCGGCGACTAGGGCACAAGAGGCGGCGGTTGGCGCGGGGGTGTCGCAGCCGCAACCATCGCCCGCCCTCGGGTTCCTCCCCGTCCAGACACGGCGCTCCTTCTCCCGCTCTAAACTCGGAGGGGCGGGGGGCGAGGGGGGTCACTGCCCACCACGCCTGGGCTTCTCCCTGCCGCACCTGCGTGTGTGTCAGTCAGACAACGCGAAGCAGCCGCCGCCGCCACCAACATGGCCGTTTCGTACGTCACGATTTGTTGCCACCACTACGGAAGCTTAAAGGGGGGGAGGGAACAAGCGAGGCAAGCAGGCGCAGGCGGCGCGCACTCTCTCTCTCTCTCCTGATGACGTTGCCGGTCCGGAGGCGGAGCGGAGGGCGGAGCTTCAGGGGAAGGAGGAGGAGCCTCTCGACGGTAATGGGCGGAGATCACTCTGGAATCAGCCTCCTTAGAGACGTGGCCTTTGGAATAATTGGCGCCTGGTTATGACGCATTTTGGTAGCATCCCTCGCTAGCCTGCCCTCGTTGCCAAGGCAACGGAGAAGCTTTCCCCGCGATTGGCCGGCGCGTTGGGTTTCTCCCGTTCGCTATTGGGTGGCTGAGACGACCGACACGTCGGGGGAGCTGATTGGCCGAGGGATTCGAAAGGGAATTTGACGGGGATGTCACGGAAAGTAGTCGGTTTTCCTGCGAACGTGGAGCCTCTCCGGGCAGAAGCGGCAGCCAGGTAGGGATACTCGGCGCGGGCTGCGGAGGGGCCACCGTGGGTGAGGCCATGCGCGTTTGGAACTGCCTCCGCGGCCAAGGAAGACGGCGGTCGATGGCAGTTGGCAGGAATCGGAGACCCCATGGCAGATATTCCTCGGTTGGACGCGGCTTGGCAGGCGGCGAACTCTTGCCTGATTTAGGGATCTACTGGAACTGAGGTGGTGTCGCTTTTTCCCCTCCTCCAGGTGAAGATGAAGGCCCTGATCTTGGTGGGGGGCTACGGCACGCGGCTGCGACCTCTGACTCTCAGCATCCCCAAGCCGCTGGTAGAGTTTTGCAACAAGCCCATCTTGCTGCACCAGGTGGAGGCCTTGGTGAAGGTAGGACTCCGGGGTGCCTGTGGGGATGAAAGTGGGGCTTCGCACTTGCAAGATTGGGCAGGGTGGCATGGCTACAGTTTGGTTCTGTGGTTAGGAAGCCGGACTCTTATGTGGGAATGCTGGGTTTGATTCCGCCCTCCTCCACAAAGCCAGCTGGGTGACCTTGGG
>MTQE01000401.1:22302520-22322558 GCA_014337955.1 Aspidoscelis marmoratus
TCTCTTCTGAGCTCTCACAGCCCCACCCACGTCACAGGGTGTCTGTTGTGTGGAGGAGAATAGAAAACTTTGTCAGCTGCTTTGAGTCCCCTTAAATGGGTGAGAAAAGCAGAGTAGAAAAGCCAACTCTTCTTCTACAGTTATGCGGTTGTGCATCGCATCACCCAAACGTGATAGCAACAGCCTGGCACACATGGTTGTTGCTGTGGTGAGGTGGCCACTGGCACACAGGAGTGGTCAGATTTACCCCCTCATAAGGTAAGTTCCAGGTAGGTTTGGGGTGGGGGTGCTGTTGGCCTCCATCCCTGACTTTCCCATGGAAAAGTGCATAAAGTCTCATAATAAGCAAGGGAGGCCTGGTTTTCGCAATCTTTCCTTGGGAATACAGAACATGGGGTTTTCCACCCTGTGCCGTATATTATCTATCAGGAGCTATCCATCTTTGGATTCATCTCCTTTGCCATTTATAGAACCAGGAAGGATTGTGTGTATCCAACAACTTACGCAATAGTTGGAGAAAATGACTCGTACAAATACGTCATAGACAGAGTAATAAGTTTCAAGGGTGGATCTTTTCCAGATTTAAACATGGATTGTATAGATTATACCACAAGAACCTGCTGACCTCTTTCTGATCCCTTTTAGAATTATCACATAATCTTTGGCCCAATTAGATGCGTTTCAGTTGGCAGTGAAGAGATTCCTTTGTCTTCCTGCCTCTGAAATTCTTCGTTTTTTACTTTTGGAATTAGTTGCGTGAATGGTTTCTGCGATAGCTGTTAGATGTTGATTTCATCTTCTCTGGCAGGCAGGTGTTGACCATGTGATCCTTGCTGTCAGTTATATGTCAGAGCTGCTAGAAAAGGAAATGAAAGAACAAGAGCAAAGGGTAAGTCTTTGAAATGAACAATTGTATGAGCCTGCCAGATTTTTGGGAGTAGCTGGACGGATAAGGACCAATTCAAGTAGGCTTCAACTTTTGCCCTGCTGTAGTTGCCAGTGTGTTTTCTCTTAGTATGGATGAGTTTCTAACTCAAATATAAACTCAGTGACTCTTGGCTAGTATTATGCTGCTTCCATATAGCTTCTCAGCATGTTCCAATCACAAGGTTTGTAATGTTTGTGATGTGAGGATTTAATAGATCTCTATAATCTTAGTGCTGATTATAGTGATTATACTAAGGAGAGAAGCATGTGTTTTTGCTGTGTTAGGATGACTAAACCTATAACTTTTTCATGTTTAATTATAGAACAAAATATTTTACATTTGAATCTTGTATTATGGGTGATATGTACTGGCTTGTGCTGTGAAAATCCATGCGAGCAACAGGATTTATCCTTTATTATCATTGTCTCCCCACCCTCTGGAATAAAGTTTGGAGTGGGAGGGAATATAGAGGAAGAAAAGAGGAAATCTTGTTTCAGTAGAAAGTCACATGATGTTGAATCTTGCCCTGACTTTAATTGAAATAAACTAAGCCAAACTTTACATGTATGTGTAACTTTAAACAGTGTCCCCACCTACATTGTAAAAGGACAGGTGTATTGACACAATTCTGTTTTGCTTTCTTGTAGCTTCCTGTAATGTCCATGGAAGAAAGGATCTCACTATGAAAATAAACTCTTTTATTCCCTATTGTGATTTGATATCATTCAGCAAATTTAACTCCAAAACCCCCATGACTTTTTTTAAAAAGAGAGAGGGCCTTTTTGCACCTTGGCTTCCCAGAAAGTAAGGATGGGGGGGTTTCCAGCATCTACATTTACGGATACCGCCTCTCTTCCTAACTTTACCAGCACTGCTCTCAGTGCTGGTGAGGTGCGAATCGCTACTAGCAGTATCGATTTGCAGTAGTGATTTTCAGAACCATGCCAATGGTGCTAACATGTTTGTATGGTCACAGGGTGATACAGCACTACCTGTGCTTGCATCGTCCAACCTCCAGGTCCCTTTGAATTTCTCCCTGCAGGGAGACCTGTGAGGGGGGCCGTGTCTGACAACGTGACTCCAGGAGTGTTGCTGCCTGCCACCCTTGGAACAGTACTTGTTCCAGGAAATGTGGATGCTGCGTGCAGTGGCACTCCTGGAGTTCTCTTCACAGGTAAATGCAAATTTGCTTATAGTGTCTATGATTAATAAAGATTTCACTGAAATAATGATTCCGTCTCCTCTAACCAATAACTGTTCATACTTCTCTGAAAAGCTAGCTCACAGGATGCATCTCCCTTAAATAATGTAGAACAAGATATGAGACTGCAGTGGAAGAAGCTGCTTGGAAAACATGATTTCCATGAAAGTCGTTTGTTAAATTATGTAGAAATCCAAGCTATTTTCCTAGCAGTCCTCAGATGATCTATGGTGTTCAAAAGGGTTCTTAATGTATTGGAAAGGTATTTTTGTAGAATAGGGCATAGGCAGTTTTAGCGGAGAACAGGGTGAAGAAAACCTTTCTTCTGTATACTTCTGTGAGATTAACATCTTAGGGCCTGTTTGCACTTGCCTTACCATACCATACTAGTCCATCCACACTATAAACACTAAAGTAGCCTGCACCTGGTCAGCAGCGCTTGAGGTGTGAATGGCCAACCTATAGCTGGCTGTATTGCCAAGGGGACATCTGGTGCACAGATGAACATTGCCATGGCGATCTGGATGCTGCACCGCACATGGAAAACGGTGCAGACATAGCATCCAGGAGCAATATGATTATGGTGTCATGTTGAAGAAGGCCTTGAGTGGCCTTGTGAGTTGAAGTGGCATTTTGATTTGTTAGAATGCAGTGGTTTCTAATTATACTTTCCAAATTCTGCTTTGTTTCTTAGTTGGGCATTCACATCTCCCTGTCACACGAAAAGGAACCTCTTGGCACAGGTAACCCATACAACTGCTTCTTGTTCTCTGGATTTCCGGAACGATGAAGAAACAGGGGGTGTCTGGATGGGATTCAAATGGAATGGCCTTCTTGGATGTCCCCAGTTCTGCTGCTGTGAATCCTGGTTCTGGTTGTTTGTAAATAAGTAAGCACTGATGATCCTTCTTGCCTTTCCAGCTGGTCCCCTGGCACTAGCACGTGAACTGTTGACTGAGAATGCAGAGCCATTTTTTGTGCTCAACAGTGATGTGATCTGCGACTTCCCCTTTACGGAAATGGTGCGCTTCCACAGGCATCATGGAAAAGAAGGCACTATTGTGGTAAGTACTTGAGAAAGATGAGCTGGGGGCTTATCCTGCTCCATTGGCAGGGCTTATCAACAGGATGTCAAAGTGTACAATGGTCTTCTAAGGGTTTCCTTTGCGCTCACAAAGCATTGCAAACCTCAGTCACCACTTTGAGGGAAAAAGCAACAAAAGGGGTAACCTTTTTAAAAAAGCTCTTTCACAGGTTTAACGAAAACCATCTGCTATTCATCAGCTTCACAATTTTTAATAAGTAGGGAAGAGTATGGGTGATCTTGTGCTAGGTATGACAGCTGCATACTTCTTTTTTAAAATTGGAATGCCAAACAGAAGAAGCTTGAGTGAAAGCCTTTCAAATAAATTTAGCAACCTCCTCTGCATTCTTTCCTTCGTGAAGAACTAGGGCCTTTTCACACTTACCTGGGGAACAGGTCCAAGTGGGTGGCTGGAATTTATTCACACTGTGATCTGCTGTAGTGCCCTGCAGTCTCCTGAGCTGTTCTTGATCCTTAGCTGCTTCAGAGCTGACCATGAGTAAGTTCCACAGGGTTGGGAATGTTTCAGGAGTGGTGTGTTGCAACACTTAAGGATGTTGTGAGGTGACAGGCCACTGGTCTGGATTTGCCTTTGACCACAACCCTTAGGGTTGGCACCTAAGCACCTAAGGTTTGGATCTCCCAAGGGTCGTGCTCTGTTCTCATGCACCAGATGCGATGTCCCAGCATCCAGTTTTGGCAAAGGGTATGTGAGATGTCTGATGTCTGTATGCAAGGCCAGGAATGAATCAGAAGGTTGTCCATTCACATCGCTAACACTGCAGGCTAGGAAAGGGAAGGTTCTGCATACAAATGGCCCAAACCGGCCTTTGTGCTAACCAGACTGGAATTGTCTGCATATCCAGTTCCAGTCAGGTAAGTGGAAACTTAAGCCTAAATAATAAAGAAATAAAATAGTGTGTAGCAACTGCTGTGCTTCTTTTACTTTTTTTCTTTTGTGTGTGATGTTGCCTTCCGTGCTTTGTACCTTTGGCAGTCATTATGGGATCTGATGCAGAATTTGCTTTGCAGGTGACAAAAGTTGAGGAGCCCTCCAAGTATGGCGTAGTCGTGTGTGAGGCAGACACTGGGCGTATACACCGTTTTGTGGAAAAGCCTCAGGTTTTTGTCTCCAATAAGATCAATGCCGGCATGTACATCTTAAACCCAAGTGTGCTACAGAGGATCCAGGTATGAGGCAGAAAGGACAGGGCTCGTCCAAAGGGCAGGCTAGCTATGGTGTCTGATAATTTCGTTCTGGTTGGGCATCTCTGACTGACCTTCTGGCCAGGCTTCAAGATTAAACATTATGCTGTTTGTGGAATTTGCCAACTGCCTGAATTGTTGCTTTGTCTTAGCTGAGGCCGACCTCAATAGAGAAGGAAATCTTTCCAGTGATGGCAGAGCAAGGGCAACTCTATGCTATGGAACTACAAGGTAAGAATGTGAAAAATTCCCTCTTCTGTCTTAAAACCCAGAATATTCAATTTAGAAAAGATGTTAAGGCAATACAGAAATTGCACAAGGACTTCTGGAACTGTCGTTAAACCAAAGGGTGTATATGAAATTACATAAGATCTAGTTATCTGTGAAGATGGAACACTATTTGTACCATATTGAAGATTTAGCTGCAGGGAGCCAATGGAAGGAAGAGGCTTTTCTCCTTCTTGTGGACTTTTACAAGTATCTAGATCAGTGGTTCTCAGCCTGGGGGTCAGGACCCCTTTGGGGGTCAAATTACCCTTTCAGAGGGGTCGCGATGAGTCTCCCACCGCCCTTCCCTCCCACCTCCCAGCTGCTCCGCCCCCGTGGTTGAGGGTCTCCACAGCATGAGGAACTCCATTAAGGGGTCACGGGATTAGGAAGGTTGAGAATCGCTGATCTAGATAGCCTTTGGGAAGAAGGATGTTAGACCAAATAGCTTGTCTTCATCTGGCATGTCTCTTATTATGCGCTATTTAGATTCTGGTGTCCAAAGAAACGTATTTGAAGGAAGAAAAAGCTTCATTGTGTAACTACAATGTGGAAGCGGTCAATAAATGTTATTGGATTATCATGTTTTTTGCTGCTGCTCTTTGAACATGTATCTAAAAGTATCTCCTCCATACACATTTCCAGAGAGGTTGGCTTTATCTTTACAGGGTTCTGGATGGATATTGGGCAGCCGAAGGATTTTCTGACTGGCATGTGCATGTACCTGCAGTCTCTGCGGCTGAAGAACCCTGAGCGGCTGCACTCAGGTCCAGGCTTCATGGGAAACGTATTAGTGGTAATTATTGGCCTTGTATTTAGTTGAAGTTAGGACAAGAGAACAGCTACTTTTGATCCTGCCTTAAGAACTAGCGTTTTGAACACATACCGTCTCATTTCTTAAGAGGTGGAAGCCGCTTTCCATCTTATGGAGAAGCAGCTCATGGGAAAACCAGAAAGCACTCTTTTGCACTAGTTTTTCTCAAATTTCAGGATCCAACAGCTAAGATTGGCGCAAACTGCAGTATTGGGCCCAATGTCACCATTGGGGCAGGAGTTGTGGTAGAAGATGGGGTTCGGATCAAACGCTGCACTGTTCTGAAAGGCTCACGAATCCGTTCTCACTCCTGGCTTGAGTCTTGCATTGTTGGCTGGAGTTCTTCTGTGGGCCAATGGGTAAGTTAAAGTCTTAGTTGTCTTAGGGTCTTTTTGCACTTGGCCAAGGGGACACTCTGAGTACGTTCCCACTTGGAGCATACACACATAGATGCAACTCCCTGTGTGCCCTGGGCATATAGATGTAAAGCACAAAAACGTACTCTACAGTTATCCTAGCCACTGGTTAGGATAGCCTGGCATGACTTCGTTTTGCCTGGTTATTGTGCCAGTGGCGCTGCATATTCTCTGTTGCAGCAGCGAGGTGAATGCGCTTAGCCGGTGTTTGAAGAAGCGCTGCCTAAGCTTGGAATGGATCTAGCATCACAAAGTGCGGATACCCAATCTATTCCAGAACTTTGCTGGCCATCACACCTCATAAAGGTGTGAAAAGCCCCTAAATTAATAATGCAAGATAACGTAACTGTTTCTGTAGTGTGCTTTATGGACAGAAGTTAGTGGACCATAATGGCTTTGCTGGGTGTGTGTGTCTTCTCTCACGAGCCTGGGCTCAGCTCTTTGGAATATTAGTGGAAATAACTGTGCAGTCCTGCAGCCTGAGTCCTGTGTTCTACAAGCAAGTCTGATATGCAGTAGCTTTTGGGACGCAATTCTCTTGGTACTAGCATTCCATTATGCAGCCTTTCTTCTTGGCAGCAGATGAAATCACCTTTGCTACTAAATTTTCATTAATTCAAGCAACCTTGTTTGCCTCTGGGAATCTTTTGAGTGAGGAGTTCCTGATGCACCGTGATAAGCGGCTGGAAACTTGCAGGCTTTTTTCCCTGTTTGGTTTTGGTTCATAAAATATTTACCATTGTATTGCAACCATACTCCACTCCTGAATGGATAAAGAATACTCTTTAAATCAACCAAATATTATTCGGTAAGCCAGTTCCAAGCCAATGAAGCATCATCTGTAATTTCTCAAGTCAGTGTTTTCTTTCAAGAGCTGTTCTGAGCCATTAAGTGTAAAGACATCCCTTTCCCATGGCTGCTCTTGCTGTAATTCAGTTCAGGGCAGAATGCATTCGGGACTTAAGTTGGATAACCGTACGGTTACTTTTCTTTGCCATGGTATCCCTCAGGTGCGGATGGAAAACGTGACCGTGCTGGGTGAAGATGTCATTGTGAATGATGAACTCTACCTCAACGGTGCCAACGTTTTGCCTCACAAATCCATTGCCGAGTCTGTACCGGAGCCTCGCATCATTATGTAGACATCCGGAGTGTGGAGTACTGGATCAGTATGAAAGGGCCTTCCCTGTTTCGCCGTAGCCTGTGCCTTGCAAGCAGGGGCTCTTTGTTGAATTTCCAGCCAAACGTTTCCCTGGATTTATGTATGTACGTGCATTGCGCCTGCCGCTGAAACCCTTAACCTTTGGCTGGGCTTCTGGGACTGTCGCAGGTCAAGGATACACAGGAACATGCCTTGGAAGCAGGGGGAGAAGAGGACCTGGGCGGGCCGATTTGTTCTGCTGACAACTAGCTCCCCTCCGCTTGTGTTACAAATGCCAGGGGACTGCAGTGCCTCAAGCATGGTAGGAGAGCCATTCCAGGAGGCTGGGGAAGGGGGGACAGCATGGTGTGCTGTTACTTCAGGGTGTCACTTGCTTGTCTCTTTGCGTATAGGGATGCAATCCTCTTCTATGGAACTCTACTGCCTTATAGCGACAGCCCTATTCTATACACGTGGCCAATAATCACTAACTGAGTTAATGCTCAAGAACTGTGGAGAGGGCTCTGCCAATTATGAAGAAAAAAATACACTGTAAAGCGCATATGGGAGTTGTGTCATGGTATCTTTTTGCTTATGAAGACCAGTCCTAGACTGGAGAGTTCCAAAGAGCCACTTGCTGTCCCCAACTGCATGCCACCGCCGGATCTAGGACAGCGCTCGATAACCGCAGAGAAGAATATACACTTTGCGGCTTTTAAGGAATAATAATTTAATAATTCATTTTATGGAAGTAACACTCCTTTTTGTTTGGAGGGGGATGGGGAAGAGAGCAATCATAGGTGCATATAAGTTAAATCCCTTGCTTCAAGCTCAGTGCTTGCCATCTTCCCCAACACTTCAGGTTACAAGTCACACACAGTTAGTAAATTAAAAAACAAACAAACCAAAACAAACTCTCCTTGTTTGTTTCTGGATAGAACAGGCAACCTGGTCACACAGTGAATGGCTGGTGCTACAGAGCACCATCTGCTGGTGGAGGAGAGCAGTGCAATCAGGTTTACCCCTGCAATAACAAAAATCAACTGAGCTCATACTTCTCCCTACGAATGTTTCATGCATGGGCCAAGCTCTGCCCCCTGGTGTAGCTGAGTCTCTTCCTGTTCGTTTTTCTGGTGACTGTGGGCTTCCTCTCTACACTTAAGTTAGTTACAGGACAGGAGCAGGGTCTCTGTTGCATCTCTGTACTGAAAGCTCGGCCTTTTTATTTGCTGCACTTACCTAGTCGACCTTGCCTTGAAAGCGAAGGATCCAGATACGCCAAACAACTCACCTTTCAATGGGTTTGGCAGACAGATGGCACAGTCTTTAACTTACCTATACTATCCTTGATTGCATATGTGGGAAAACTACCTCCGTGTTACATCCACGTGAATAGTGGAACCAACTCTGACCCACTCTCGCATTGTCAAAAAGCAAAGTGCTGCACTAACAGTGAAAACACATGGCCAAAGAGCAGTTGGGCTTGGTGTGGCCATTGCTGTCTATAAGGTCATCCATTATCCCCACCCGCCCCACCCCGCCCCACCCCACCCCACCCCAGGAAGAATAGCACACCAAGCTATAGTACAAGACAGACTTCCTGGTGCAGATGCAGGAAAGGAGCTACAGATTCAGGCTGAGGTAGAGAACCTAAGCGTGTGACGCCCCCTTGTACATATCCCATGGCAAATGCCCAGTGCCTGTTGATGTGAAGTCAACACCAGCAACAGGAAGTGTACCTAAGTTTAGAGGGATGAAGGGTGTGTTGTGGGCCTAGGGCATGCATAGAGCAGGCCTGCAAGAGGTGTTACAAAGAAAACTGAGGTCAGCTGTGAACCAGCAGTAGCCACCTATGACAGAGGCGCTCTCGGAGCAGGGGAAGTCCACCGTACGGACACAGCCTGGGCATGAGACCTTGCCCTGCGAGGTCCAGGCACTAGGATGTGGCTGGCTTAGTGTAGTCGTCCACACCAGTGATGGTGGCTTTGCAGAAGAAGCAGTCCTTGTTGTTCATCAGGTGCTGGTTAATGCAGGCTCTAAGAAAACAACAGCAGAAGCATTTATGCATCTATCCATTGACAGCCCACGGGAAGAACCTTGTCTTAAGTCCCTTAATAGCATCAGATTAACACGTGCAAGTTCTTATACGTCAAAGGCATGCAGTCTTGCAACTTACCTACCTAAATGATGCATTGCTTGAACATGTTTTTCACAGATCATATTTTTCATTAGGTTAGTCGCAATTATGGTCAAAAGAAAACAGATTTTGGAAGCCCTGCTCCAACCACTGGGAATGTTAAACCTATCATAGCTAGCTTCAGAGATGGCATTTTTGTGCAGTCAAAGTCAGCTGTGGAATGTTACAGTTTTGTTTCCGTAAACCACCAAGTAGAGCACATAAAAAGCAAAGATGTGTTATAAAAGGGACGATCATCATCCACACACTTTCAAACCTACATTCCCAATTTGAAAGATTAAAATCTTGCTTAAAAAACAACCACAAAACAGTCTTGGCACTGGGTGCTCAACCTGGACAGTATAATCGCAATCTCACGTTTGGAAAACTAGATCATTGATGTCTAGGTAGCAATTATAAGGGAATTAGATTCAGAGCTTCTAGCCAGAGCAACTCATAAGAGGAAATTTCAGCACAAAGGACTCGGGGAGCTCAAATGGTTAAAAGCAATAAATGAATGCTCACCCATGGGCATGCCTGGGATGTATTCCAGGACTCCCATGCAGTCAACAAGCTTTTAAAAATGAACCTCACACCATGAAAAGTCCCCTTTCTCAGGGAGTTACTGAACTTACTTGCAGGATTTGTGGGCGCATGGTTTGAATACAGCAGAGATTGGATGCGCATAGCAGATTGGGCACAGATCTTCCTCACTGGTGGGCTGATAAAAACAACATCACAACAGTTGGTCTATTTGCATGTCCCAGCATTTGTTTGACAAAATTTTAAGTGCAAAACATTTAATGAAGTGGAAACTGCCGGTTTGTGTTCTGTATTTGAAGGCTTGGCTTGGCTTGACATTTGCGCTGTGAATTATGCTCCTCGGTTCTAGACTTTTGGCAACAGAAATGCCTTTCAACTCAAGTAAGCAAACCAGCTCTGCTTTTAAAGAAGGGGCTCTTGCCTTTGATAACGGTAATGGGAACAACTGCTTTCAACACAGAAATGGCGGCTTTGCCTACTTTGTAAATATGCTGCTCTTCCTAGCGACAGCAAGGCAGTTTGCTTACTTGAGCTGCTATTGATTTTTGTTTGTATTTCTATCCCGCCCTATACAGTAAGAACATAAGAGGAGCCCTGCTTGGTCGGCCCACGGCCCATCTAGTCCAGCCTCTTATTTTACACAGTGGCCCAACAGTTGCTTATGGGCATCTCAAGCAGACGACAAAGGCTCTTGAATCTCTGCAAATGGCTTTTAGGTCATCTCCAACCTGGAGGTGGTACCTAGGCATCCATTCTGTGAGCCCCTGATGCACATGATACTTGAGGGTCTCAGGATGGGCCATAATAACACCAATATAAGAGCACAAAAATGAATTCCCTAGACAAGTAACTGTGCCTGAAAGGTCGCCAAGCATGACCTCTCACACATACCCGCCCCTTGAACTACTGAGGGCGGTGGCAGAGCCTTTAGGTTTTGAACATAGTTACTGACTTCCTCAGCCTTTCCCCTACTGATAGGTTTTAGATGTTTGCAACTCTGGTCTCTTTAGCCCAGGGTATTATGCAGAATATCATCTTGAAGAGTATTAAAGATTACTTATGTGAAAGAAGAATCTTGTTAAGTCCTTTGCATTTCAAAAATATGGCATCGTTAGGTTGGCCAGGGATAAAAGCTGTTGCGGAAAAGACGGAAACTACTGCAGTAATGCTATGCTTCTCAAATGCACTTGGGCTGCATTCACACCAAGATTTAATCCAGCTTCAGTCCACTTTCAAAGTGAGAGAACACACCAGCAAAGTGTTTCAATGTTACATAATTCAGAAAATCCATATTGAGTGCAGAAAGAAAATGACCAAATCATGTTGGGCCTATTTGCACTTGGCTTTATTCTGGAATGTGCCTCAGAATAGGGGCCTCCTGTCCACATGCTAGTACAGGCTACAGCAGGTCCCAGGTGAGACCTGCCCGAGTCTGCATTAACATGCAGACAACAGATCCCCTATCCCGAGATATATTCCAGAATATGGCCAAACATGAACAGGCCTTTGTTGATGTGTTCTGTTACTCTGAAGGTAGACTGAAGCTGGATTAAAACTTAGATCTGGATGAAGCTCCAGTTGGCACTGAGAGGACATTAGATCAGATCTGCCTGGGGACTTTTCTGTATGTCATATACGTATCCTTTTTTTCTTTAAGTCTCAGTGGAAATATTGGGTGTTTTTCCGCTGACACTAGAAGTACCCATTAAGTACCCATTAATGGGTACAAAAATGCCATTACGTACCCATTAATGGGTACTTAATGGGTACTTTTAGTGACAGTGGAAAAACACCCATTGTCAAATTATTATCCAAACAGCTTTCCCCGGTTTACTAGGGCTGTTTGCCAGGCCATGAGGGGTGGCTTAAGCATTAACTGTGCTGTCTAAGGAAGGGAGCAGCTGCCAGCAATATCTTACAAAAAACATCTTTCACAGAATGACAAGTGTTTTTACCAAGGAACAGCAGTAGCTGAAGTCTTACACTGCACACCTTTAGTCCAAAATCCTGTATCTTTTTCCCTGCAGGCAAGCAGTGCTTTGACCACTGGACTGTTACACAAGGCAAGCCTGCCATGGGGCATTTGTTAAGCAAAAGCTTTGATCTTCCTGTGCAATAAAAAAAAACTTATTCACTGGGCAGATCAAATACTATCAGAACAACTCCAGATTGCAGAGCCGAGCTGATTGCTTGACATCAGCTTTCCAGGGACTCTGGTGGCTTGGTCAACTTATTTTATAGGGGATCATCAGTTCTCATTTATGGAGAAATCTGTGTTTTAAGTACCCAGGCAGCGATTACGCATCTGGAAGCAGTCGGAAAAACCTGGGTCTCCTGTCATCAGGTCTGCATCCCAGTACACGCATGCTGAGATGTTGCTGAGATCCTTAGAAACATTATTCTGAAGAGGTTTTTCACATTTGCCTGCCCCGCCATGGAATCCGGATTGGCAAATTTTACTCTAATGGAGGTCAGAATTTGCCTTTGGAGGAAGAGCAGCTTTAAGAACACCTTGATGTGTGTTTTCTAAAACTGTAAGCTTCCTCACCTGAGTAAGTCTGGAAGAAAGCAAAGTCCCTCAAGCTGGACAAGCAAGACAGTTCCCTTTCTATGGGGCTAGTTCCCTTTCTATGGGTTGCCTCCTTTCTATGGTGAGTACAAGAGACACCTCTACCACGCAAATAGGGTTGGACATCTTAAGGCTTGATAGCTGAGAAAAACTGGCATCTTCTCTGCCAGCATTTGCTCTGTTGCTCTATGCTGTGCCAGGTTAATTAATCTCTGCTTGGTGGGTATACAGTTGTTTCTGCCAACTCTGCTCTAAACAAGTCCAGATTTAAGGCACTAGACCTCCTCCCTGTCTTTTTGCATTAAAACGGTACAGTGACATCCATGGTTGGGCCCATCTCCACAAAGAAGAGAGAAGTCCTCACTTCCTGTGATCAGAGGAATAAAATTTGAGGTTTTTTTTATTCTTTTAAAGGCAAATTCTTTTACTGGGGGAATCCCTAAAAGACCTGCTGACTGAAGCAGCAATAAGACTGACCTAGGAATGCCTATTTCTATAGGAAGTCAAAGCAAAACACTTCTTTGACACGATCCCTCCTTCTATAAAAATTATAAACACGAGAAAGGCCTTTAACTTGCACCCCCTAGAAGTGGGAAGGGGTCTCTCCAAGGAGCTGTTGTTGTGAGCAGACTGTTCTATGGCCACTAGGGGGAGAAAGTGAGGTTGTTGTATTTATAAAAATAATTAAAAAGCCAGATCTCTTGTAAATCTTTCCCTGGAGCAAAACATGTACTGCATCTTATAAAAAAGATGGCAGTTTGTAAGATATGTTATCTGAACAGATGAATCACTTTTCGGAGTATGCACAAACGCAGTCAAAATCAGCTTCGCCAGCCTCTGATCTCTGCATTTCCACCTTATTTAAAGAACATATTTCAATCTGAGGCTGTTCATTTTTTTCCCCATCTTAGGACGAGTATCGATGACAGCTATAATTTTCTTCTGCATTCAGATATAAAGTGTTCTCATCTCCTTCCCTCTATTCCCCTGCAGGAGTCTTCCTGCATCTCTAAACTGAAACTAGAAGGTGAAAAGTCATATTAATAATTCAGATCTAGCCCCATGTTCTTTGTTGGATCACGGCTTCATTTCGGAGGTCACCCAGACACAGCAACACATGTAGAGATATTTTAGCAGCAAGAATCAATTAAGGCAGCTTCTACGCTGTCCTTAAGCTCTTCTACTTAGCTATATACTTCCTTGTCCTTCTACTTCATCTTGGGGGGTTGTGTGGTGTGAAGCCCATTTAATGTAATCAAAATTATGCATATCAGAGTTATGTTCTATACCTTCTAAAAATTATTTACAATAAACAATTTGTAACTGTTTTGGCAATTTTGCTTAGTAACCAGCTTTGCAGATTAGAGTTAGATTCTATGCTTATTTTAAATAGTTTATTTAAAATAAACAAAATTTGTCATTGTTTTTGGCCGTTTTCCTTAGTAACTAACCTTGCAGATTTCAGAGAGAAAAAATGCCCACTACAAATAATGTTACTGCAACCTGAACTGGAACCTTTGCAGTCGGGCGGAAGAAGAACTCGGAGCCCAACGGCGTCCGCCCAACCTCGTGAGCCAGTTTGGTCTAGTGGTTAGGGAGCCGGACTCTTCTCCGGGAATACCAGGTTTGATTCCGCCCTCCCCCATGAAGCCATCTGGGTGACCTTGGGCTAGTCACAGCTCTTTTCTGAGCTCTCACAGCTCCACCTACCTCACAAGGTGTTCTGTTGTGGGGGAAAGAACAGAAAGCTTTGTCAGCTGCTTTGAGTCCCCTTAAATTGGTGAGAAAAACAGGGTAGAAAAGCCAACTCTTCTTCTTCCGCATATGTATATGCTATATTCTCCAACCTTCCTGCCAAAACATCTCCCTCTGAGACTCATTCCTTGTTCTCCTATTAAGTCAAGAATGTTCCATGCAAACTCTAAGGCATGATCTTTAAAAATGGGGGCTAGACCTTTGGTACTCATTCATGTATATACAGGTTACAAAAACATCATCATCAGAATATGCCATCGTTATAGAAGGCTCAGAACTACCCTTTAACCTGAACCCTTACTGATGCCTTTGTGCTACAGAGTTTGGGCACCGTCTGCTAGCGCTGCGTGTCTAAGGCCATCATCACCCCTTCCCTTTAAGCCTTCTTTAGTTCATCTTCTGGTCTGACTGCTCAGACCTTTTCATTTCTGTTCTATTTGTGGACTTTCTACTCCGGAAAGTCCAAATGGAAGGTGGAAAATCAGCATATAAAATGGATAGACATGGCAAGGTATGAGTAACGAGGCCTGAAGATGGACTGAAGAAGGTTTAAAGTGAAGGGGTGACCACAGCCTTTTCTGTGAAACCAAAGATCCAGCACTGGGACAGGCAGGGAAGATTTAATACAGGAAAACAAGTTGAATAACTTCTCTTTTCTCTTGACTGCCCTGCTAAGGCTGAATGCCATGACCAGAGCTATCCTGTCATAGGGCAAGTTGTCCACACTTACTGTATGCAGGTCATTTTGGGCACCTACCAAAGTGGAGGCTGCGGCCTGCTTGGACTCTTCACTAAGGTGCCCCAGCATTTGTTCCACCTTGGCCAGCTCTTCTTGGCTGATGTAATCACTGTCTGCAAGGAAGAACAACAGCAAACAGTGAGAAAGAAAGGCTTAAGTGATTGGTCCAACTTCCAACCTTAGGGTGGTAGAAGAAAATACTTGTACACTTATTTTCTCAGCCACATCCAAACTGGTCTCTTGTTGAGAAAGAACATACTGAAGCTGAAGTAAAGCTGGCCGGTCACCTGGCGGCTTAGGCCCTTTCTGCACTTTGCCTTATTCTGGAATTTATCTTAGGATAGCCATTTGCTGGCCACAAGCTGATGCAAACTATGGCAGGCCTCACCCAGGGCCTTCTATAGTCTGCACTAGCATGCAAATAGCAGGTCCCCGATTCTGGGATATATTCCAGAATAAGACCAAGGGCAGAAAGGGCCATGGTCTAGCACTGTGGTTTAAGGCACATGGACTGTAAGCTGGTATGCACAACATCCCATTATTCAACACTACTGTGAACAGAATGAATGGTCAGACTGGGGGTGGGGAGTGGAAGGAAGCGTTTTACAGCCAAAACGCTTCATAGGATGTTAAGACCAGTATTTGTAGGTATTGAGATTATGACTGTACCTCCAAAAAATAATGACACAAAGATGGATGGTAGGAAGGATACCCAGGATGCTAGGTCATCTGTCTTAACTATATAAGGGGTGAAAGCTCTCAGTTCCACAAGAGAATAATCTCCCCCCCCTAAAAAAAAAAAATTAGACCCTAACCCTAGCACTCTGGCCATGGTCACAACTTCGCTTTAAACATTCTTCAGTCCATATTCAGGTCTGACTGCTCACATCTCTTTTCATTTCTATTTGTTTTATTTGTGGATGTTTTACCCTCCATTTGGGCCTTCCTGAATGGAAAGTCCAAAAATAAAACAAACAGAAATGAAAAGATGTGAGCAGTCAGACCTGAAGATAGACCAAAAAAGTTTTAAAGTCAAGGTGTGGCCATGGCCTATGAGAAGCTTTAGCATCCAATGGAGGAAACAGGTTTCCTGACTGTTGATACAAAACCCTAGGCAAATTGAACACCGTTATAGTGTTATCAAGGAATCCCTCTGACAATATAAGACTTTAGGAGTATTTTAGCAGGCTTGTAATTCTCTGTTCCTGCCCACTCCCATTTGCTAACTGATACTCCACTACCATCCTGCATGCTCTGGTGAATGCCTCTTTAGTTTGCTTACGCTTTTGCAATTTGTTGCAGTGAAAGATCAGCCAGAACTTAAAATAGCTTTTTCTTACTGGGTCCACCATTAGAAGATGATTGATTAAAGAAGGAACGGGGAAAGTTTGTCAATATTTATATTCCAGAGCCTATAAAACAACAAGCAATCTAAGAATTGCTATATGGTGAGTAAGTGCCTATGCAGGCCTAAGCCAGCTTCTGGATCAGCCCACTAAAATGGCGACAGTAGTGTTGGCAGATATGCAAGCACACATTTTGGGCATTAGGCTATTAGAGAGAAGACATTCTCTGATGGATGAAAGCAAGACCTTCTCTGTAGTACGGAAGCAAGATGGGAACACAAGTGCTTTGCAGGGCAATTCACAGCCAGGGAACAGGGCCTAATTGCAGAGAATGCTAGAGAGATGAGGGAGGGACAGAGAACTAAGCAAGGTATGTTCTGGGAATCAATTAACAGCACTTCTTTAAGAAATAATATGCAGTGCATTACAGAAAGCAGAAGAGAATCTGCCTGTGGTGCTCTCTGCAGTATGCTGGCTTCCCTGAAGCCCCTGTTTTGACCCTATTAGCAAGAAAACAGAAATCACAGCTGTCAGGCAGGGAGACACATACACACACCCTGGTTGCCTTGATAGGGACACTCACAGAGTAGCAAACCCTCCACGAAGGGTGCCGCCTTCAAAGGCATCGTCTGTTGTATGTAGAACATCCCTTGAAGCTTACTGTGGCTAATTAACAGCAAACCTGAAACACTCGGGAAACTGCTGGAACGAAGGATGGAGCCCGAGCTTTTATACATTTGGATATTCAACTTTTAAATTGCAGTCACCAATTTTTGTAAATACTCAGCTGGGAACGTCTAACCCTTTGATGCTCCAAAGAGCAGCTATGATTACTCGAGCCCTTTTCTCTGGAATGTTGATTTCCTGGGCTAACTGTATGTTCACCTGGAAACCGTTTCAAGAGAAAAAGAGAAGATATGCATGCATTAAGGCATGACATTATATTTGTTAATGGCCCTTCTGTACATCAGGGACAGTCTGACACTGTTTGCTGCCTGAGGCAGAAGACTAGACACCAGCTTCCCAACTAGTTCATCTAGAAAAGAGGACCAGATAGAATTCAAAGCTGAAAATGGAAAACTATTCTCCCCTGCATCCTGGGTGGCAGGCAAGTGTGGATACGGCTTGGCACAACCAGTAGGTGGGGGTACCAGTCATCTCATATAAGGCATAGTGGAAGGAAGATGGCTGTAGCTGCTTCCTCCTCAGTAATCCATCCTATCCCTTTGGTAGGTTTCTGCTCTAGAGGGACAGAACTCTGCCAGGCAACCCATTTTTCAGTCCTTCTTCAACACAGGCCATGGTTACACCTTCACTTTAAACCTTCTTCAGTCTGTTTTGAGGTCTGACTGCTCATGTCTTTTCATTTCTATCCCTTTATTTGTGGACTTCCCGCCCTCCGTTTGGACTTTCCTGAATGGGAAGTCCACAAATAAAATGGACAGAAATGATAAGGTGTGAGCAGTTTGGACCAGAAGATAGACTGAAGAAGGTTTAAAATGAAGGTGTGCCCACAACCATACAGGAAAGGATATCTTCTCATTGCCAGTGCTGATTCAGATGTAAGCTCAGTTGGCTTTTGTTCATGGACTTGGGGCAGGTGATCCTACACTGTTTCAGACAGCAAAATAGCTTGAGCCAGCCGTGAACGTTGTCTTGTAACTGTTCCTACCAATGAATGATAGATCTGACTCTGCACCATAGGAAGAAGAAACTAGAAAGGACTCAGGTCTGAGAATGTGGAGAGATCAGCCAGCCATTCATCGTTGGCGAAAGGAAAACAAATTAGTCGGATGACTAGAATTCAATAGAGGTTGGGAGAAACTGACAAATTTTGCTGCCCACTACAGTACTAGATGGTTCGTAGTCATTTCAGGAGCTGCCCAGAAGAAATGCCTTCTTTCGTCATCAGCCAAAGATCTCCATGGATCTAGAGAATGCATAAATAAACCCTGCACTGTTCCTTGGGGAATAGTATTTCTTCAATTTCAGTGCGCCAGTTGCTTCCCTGCAGCCTTCAAGGGCTTAACAGAATCAAGGGCGAGTAAGAGCTTAGATTTTCTTTCCTATTCTTTTACAGATGGACAAATGCACACCTTTTCTACTCTACTGCAAAAAGTAAATGCATTTTGTATGGAAGAGCACTGCTTCTATTTCCAAACGGAGGGTGGAAAGTCCACAAATAAATGGACAGAAATGAAAAGACATGAGCCGAAGTGATGATTCCTTTATTGGAAATTTGGTTCCTTAATAGAATGTTTGGGGAGAGGAATCCTTTCAAGGAGGGCCCATGCTAAGGGAGTTTTTGCCATTAAAGACATTGTTCTCATCAGCCAAACCAAAAAACTTGAATGTAACCACCTCTTACTATGGCTCCTGTTTTCTTGGGACCTCATTCCAATGCCAATCCAACCCTGTGTGTTACCTTCATAGGCTCTGCAACTACAGTTTCCAGTATCCAAGAAGATACAATTTTCAAGAAAGATAAGAGGGTCTTTGATAGAGATGTGCACAGATTTTCCTCAGGTTTGCAATTAGTGTGAATTTGAACATTCACCTTTGAACTAGATATTGGCAGCATTTGAAGACAATGCTTTTGTGCATTTGTTTGAAGCTTCATTATATTCACAAAGGTGGAGAGGCAGCAAATCAGCTGCCCAGTCACATCTGTGGCAGATTCAAAGGGGATTTGGAGCAGATCTGAGGAGGATTCAGAGGCACAACTGGCAGCAAGGATTCACAGCAGATTCATATCCTACCATATTTGAATTGACTCTATTGGCACAAATGCGAATTTCCCTTGGATTCACTTTGATGCAAAGTGACCACACACAAAGAAAATGTCTGTGCATCCTTAGTCTCCGATTCCCAGGAGTCATGCAAGGGTCCCAGGATACCCACAGCGAAGTGCCACTACTACACCCTTCCATTTAGGCTTGCCCTCAGTGATCAGATAAAGACGGTCTAGACCAGTTTGGTACACAGCCTTTCTGTTTGTGTGTATTTTCCCTACTGGATTGACTTTGGCTCTTACCTTGTTCTCAACAGAGGCCATACATCTAAATGAAAAGTCACTAAGGGGGATGTGTGCAACCTTTTGCTTCTTTGGAAACATATGCAACGGAGAGGGTGTGCTATACTATCGTATATAATGTATCAAAAGACAGCCAGCACAACCCAAGCAGTGCCAGATGTTGCACCACTGCACCCCAGTTCAGGAGGCCTCACAAGCAACAGCAAGACTACCTAGGCTAGGCTGTTGGCAGTCATGAAATGGGAGGTTCTCCCAGGCTAAACAGAGTCTTGCTCAGTTTAGTTCAGAATAGCCTACTATGACGGTCAACACCCTGGCAGGTTCTCAGGCAAGGAGTGCATCACAGCATGTGCTACCTGATCCTCCTAACTGGAAACACCAAAGGACAGATCCTGGGACCTAAGCTATGTAAAGCATGTGTCCCACATTTGGAGTAATGACTCAGTTTGGTCTTCTGGTTAGTGTCAGACTCTTATCTGGTAGTTTCCTGGTTCAAGTCCGCTCTCCTACCCAAAGCCAGCTGGGTGACCCTGGGCTACTCTCAGCTATCTTTCTAAGCTTTCACAGCCCCGCCTACCTCACAGGGTGTCTGCTGTGAGGAGGAGAACAGAAGGTTTATCAGTTGCTTTGAGTCCCCTTAGGGGTGAGAAAAGCAGGGTATAAAAACTGACTCTGCTTGTTCATCATCCCACAAACACACATTGCTTTGTTTTCCTCCTCCAGCATTTACTTGATGGATGAACCGAGAAGATCAGTAGGCTGCAATCCCCTTAGACCAGAGGTGTCAAACTCAATTTTGCGGAGGGCCACATATTAAAT
>MTQE01000401.1:22323648-22357491 GCA_014337955.1 Aspidoscelis marmoratus
TCCCTCAGTACCTGCCGGGCGCAGCCGCCTTCCCCACCGCCGCCGCCGCTGCCGCTCCTCCTCTGGGTGGCGGGGCAGCAGGGGTTGGGGGCGTTACGGCTGCAGGCAGCAAGGCTGAGGAGACGCGCCTGCCCGCCCGCCTGTCGTCAGCCGCCCACCCGCCCGCCCGGGACGGCAAGGCGGAACCATGCTGGGGAGAGGCTGGGGAGGAGGAGGAGGCGAGGGGCGCAGCGATCGCGGGCCATATTGTTTGTCCCGCGGGCCGGATGCGGCCCGCGGGCCGTATCTTTGACATCACTGCCTTAGACCTTCTCCCATCTTGTTTTACTGCATTTTGCTTGACAGGAGGCGCTTTAACAATGGTTCAAATATTTGCTAGAAAATAGAACTCATGAGCTGATAAATCAATACAGATACATTAAAAATATTTTCCTATGTTAAAATTCACAGCCAACCTTTCTCAAGAGGATACTAAAGTTCGTTGCAGTTACGTTCTGGGCTGCCCTCTGGGATTAGCCAGGGAAAGGGAAAAAGGAAGCTTCCTCGTGTAAAATTTCTCAGCAGAAAAATGTGTTTGATGGCCTCGAGTATAAACATATCTTTGAAGAGCAAGAGGAGGTAGCGGGAGGAACAGGACAGCTTGTTAACTATCTGGATCCTCCACAGCCACTTTTTCTATAGACAACACTTAGAAGCTACACAGCTACGACTCGTGCAAGAGAAAAATAGAGGCATGCCGAGAGCCCAAAAACCTGGAGAGGTACTCACAACTCTGCAGGGAAAAATGCTTCTTGTCAGCTGAAGGGGATCCTGTTCCCTGCGCTAAAGGCTCTGGGTGACTCAACAAGTACTGGATAGAACGGAGCTGGAAACAGGGATCCGCCAGCAGCACAGCTGTTGCCCGCTGAGCCCTGAAAAGAGAAAATGTTTCATTTTAAATGGCAGTCTAACCCACTGCCTCCAGCAATCCCTCAAACAACCTGGTCATGTTTTATTAAGGACACTTGCAAAAAGAAACAATGATATGATGCCCGGAAAACAATGTTCCTTTATTCAACAATCATGTAACCTGGGGCCACCACCAATTGCAGTGGTAGGTCATCAACTACACTGTTGCTCTCTGATCAAGTTCAGGAAAGAGCAGCGGTGGTACACGGGAGAGAAAAATAAAGAGGTAAGGGATGGTGCCTATATGTTGCCAATTCAGCAACAGAGAGTTAGCCTACTATGTGAGAACATCTGGAATTCTTCAGCTCTAGGTCATTTGAAAGGCCTATATTTCCCAATATTTAAACCATTTAGGTTTTTTTAAAAAAATTCCTATATATTCAGGAGACACATATACACACACTATATAACTAAACCTTACAGTATCTACCAGTAAATTTATCAACTTTTCACATCCACTGCTGTTTGTACAATAGCTTATAACATTTGCAATGAACTTTTTGAATACAGAAGAATCAATCTACAAGAATATTTTACTGGTAGCTATTTTCTAGACAGAGGATATGGGCCAACTCAATTTCTGAAGTGAGTCCTTTAGCATCAAAAAGTTCTTAGTAACATGAGTAAGATTCAAGCATCTGCAGCAAAATATTCCCCAGAATATATGGCTTCCTGGCAAATGGAACTGGTCTTGAAAAGCAGACACTGTATTCTTCATTTGATTGATATTTGATTCAAGAGCAAGAGACAGCTGCTTAGCAACTGGACTGGCTGGCATACTGCATTTGCTATACTCGTTCATGCCAGAGAATCCTTGAAAACCATCTTGTAAAATAAGAAATGTACAGGATGAACAAAGAGAAAACCAGTAAAGGGAGGAAAAATATCTCCACGAACAGTTAGCTCTTCATCACAGCTCATGGCTTTAGAAGTGGAGTCGACATACATTTTTCATTATTCCTGCCTCAAGAAAATTATTAGGAAAAATAACTACTAGCATTCAAAAGCAGAGCTGATTACAGCGGACCCTCAGGCAAGTCTGGATCTGTCACTGACAAGCAGTGTTGAGTTTAAAATTTAAGATACAACACAGGAAGAATGGCTGAATCCTTAACCAGTTTTTCACCGACCCACCACACTCAGCACTTCATTTAACATCTGGATTGTTGAAGAGTTATTGACAACCTGAATAAGGGCACGCTATTTTCATGACATTTTGAGTTACTTAAATAGAGGGGTTTATCCCTCCTAAATTCAAGTCAACTGAGCTATGTTTATATTTTGTGAGATTTACAACCCATTTTTTCATCACATGTTATTCCAATTAATCTCTCTTAGTAGCAGTGCCTCCACATGTTTGAAGAACAGTGAAATGGTTATGCATGGGGTGGTATGCATATATAAGCTAGTGAGAAACAGAGAGAAGCTTTCTTTTATTCATATTAAGCTTCCTGAAACAGAATATACCCTATGTGCATTATATAGTCAAACATTATGCCTTTGATTTTGATGGCTAGACCCTTGCATCACTGGAATATCTGTTCCAAAGGGTCCGATCAGTTGACTTGCTGGTCTTATGGGGCCCATCCTCTTCTGTCCCCAAAATGTCCAGTTGGTTTTATGAGAATGAGCTGTTTCATCACAGAAGGCTCAGCGAGGTTCAGCAGGAACCAGGGGCAGCCAGAAAGAACAACAAAGTTGCTTAATTAAGCAAGAAGGGTTTTCACAGTGAAGTGATGGTGAGAATTGACGGGAAGGAGTGAGGCAGTGGGCTTATCTGCTTTATACTGCTCATGTTTCCTATATGCAAAATAACCTACCTATCTCTCAATTGTGCTGGATGAGCACATGAAACGAAGAGAGAAGGGGAGAAATTAAGAGGGTCTACACCTTATTTATATTTTTATCCCGCCCTATACCTAAAGTTCTCAAGGTGGGTCACAATAAAACCGTAATAAAAAACAGATAAAAAGCATGACTAAAACAATGACAGTGCCTGTACGGGGAGTGGCTGTGATTCAGGGGTAAAATATGTTGTGGCTTTTATCAGATATCTATTCATCCGATTAGGTAAGATAAAACCTAGCAGAGACTGCATTCAGCAATTGGCACAACGTAGGTGTGTTTCACTCTGAAGGCACGATGGATCACACGAAGACATAAACGTAAATTCACTGTAAGATCCTTTGATTAAAGGAACGTATACAAGTAAGTAAATAAGATTACATAAAAGTGTGAACACAGGCGAGGCATGCAGGTATGAAATAAATGCTGGTTCACAACTTAATCTATAATGAATATACTGATATAAAGTATACTTAAGTCTTGGCTACTGATAGCACAAGAACATACAGCCTAATTGGCTACATGATTACAGACAAGAATCTGGTTTAAGAGCTGCCTTTAACTAAGCCTACATCTTTGCAGACAGAACACAAGGCAGCATAGTTGCTTTGTCCGAAGCAACAGAACAAGAGAAAGAGACTGAATCTAAGATGGCTGCTTAAAAGCATTTTCAGTCTGTGTTAACAGGAAGCAAGTTACACTTCTGACATGATCATAAATGGCTATTTCCTGTTTGGTAGGAATAACACTGGAAAATTACAGTTACACCATAGCTAGTAACTTTCTACGGGCACAGCCTGTTGCTTGCTTGGCTCATGGATAGAAAAGACCTTGAGTGAAACAGCACACAGAGACCTGGTTTTATAACTGAACCCATATATAGAAAACAATATCTGGACACCTTGCATCTCTGAAAGCAGAGGCTGCGATTTTGATCCTCGGCCTCTCCCCTAAAAGTAAACAATGGCAAATCACTTCTTTCTGCCAAGAAAACTGTGCTGAGGTACCCAAGCTACAGGTTGGCTACAACACAATGGCGCCCAACACAAAAAACGTATAGGTTCAACTGTTACCCAAAAGGTCTCTTTTCTGCCTCAGCATCCTACAGGTTGGGGGCGGGGGGAAGGATGAAGAACGGAAAGGAGAGCTGTGAAACCAAAGAAGATAAGTACTCTGTTCATCAAGGAAATAGAATGAAATAATAAAAAAGCACAAGAAAAAAATTAAAAAGACAGAAGGCTAGTAGTCTCTTTCAACAGAAGCATCAAATACAAATCAGCTTTTCTTAAACGAGTTGCCAAGCTTAATAATATTTCTAACACTGGAGCCTTACAGGGCACATGTGTTCCCAGATGTACATCCCAAAAAATCAAGTTGCTTATCCAACAACAGTTACAGAGAAAGAGATGATGAATCACAATCTACATCATTCACAATCACAATTAACGCACTCTATTAAAATTATTCAATTATTGAAAGCTAAAGCTTCTTAAGAAGGTGCATCATCTCCAAACACTTATGCACCATCCATATGGGAGTGTGGCAGGTCTCAGGGGCACTCTGGGAAATTCAACAGCCCCTCCACAGCCAGCCCTGGGAATGGCCTAAGTGTACCTTCTGAAAAACTACTCTTGGGGCAGTTGTGGAGACTGGGGTGCTCACTCCCCCCACAACGTGCAGGCAGGCAGGAAGAAAGACAGACTTGCTACTTGCGATGTCTGCCCAGATTCTCTTCTCAGAGGATTGAAAATGACTCGGACTTCTGGCCAGATTTTCAGACCCCTGAATTGGCCACGGGGATAAATATCTCTGTGAGAGATGGTTACATTTACAGTCACGAGTGAGAGCCATGACCTCTGCCTGCCATTGCTCTCATCTTTGGTACTGGATCTTGCACCCCATGTGGTTGTCTGAATGCAGCCTGAGTTAAGGTAAATTATACCGAAATCAGTATGAGTTGCAACTGAGCTCCGTCTTTGTCAGCACACACATTTTCAGCAGCAGGAGGCAGGACACTAAATGTATACATGCATAACTCAAACTTCAGTTTCTGGAAGGGTGGTGGTTTTCTTCCACAAATCTCCAAAGTTGCAATTTGGGGCAGCATCATATAACATTACACAAAAAAATATGGCAGTACAGTTAAACCTCCTATAGTGCAAGCATTCGGTTTTGTTCCCAGAAAGTGGCACTTAATATAAAAACATACTATGGGAGAAATTGAGACAAATGGGAATTCGTGTGTTAGGAAGCCTGCTGCAGAGGTCAAGATACCCAGATTTAATGCCTTCCAAGAGACTTTGAAACTGTCGTTTATACAAACTTTGCCAGAGTTTGAGCCATATTTTCACTGGTTGCAGGTTGTTAGTAATGGTCCCTATAACTCTGACCTTGTAATTTAGGACTGCATTGTGCAGCTTCAAACTCTGAAAGGCGAACATGAATATGCTCTATGTTTGTATGCAGCTCTGTATGGATTTATTTGCCACTTTCCACATATAATGGAAGTGTGTGTACAATATCCTTTTTTCCTCACTCAGCCATTCTCCTTGCTCTACTCTCTCTTCTCCAGTTTCCCCTGCCCCTTTCTCAAAATTCAGTGGTAGAACATGTGCAATCCTGGCTGTGAGCTGCCTATTCTTGTTCAACAGGGCACAATGAGCTACATCAAAATATAAGACGCATTCAGAGTTGCGAAGAGGTGCTTTTAATCTTCTTACAAGCAGTAGGCCTACCGGGATACAGTCAATGCCTTCCCTAGGAACACAGATTGATTTATGACTTGCGTTTTGCTTTATAGCTAGGCAGAGCATTTCCTGAGGACGACCCTTGTCTGGCACTTCTTTTTTCCAAGTCACATGAAGGCAAAATCCAGTGACAATCTTCTTGAGTGCTTTTTCAAGGTCAAAATGGTCAAGTACAATAAACAGGGTATGCAGTGGGCTTTGTGGCAACATGAACAACATTAACCTCTGACTTTACAAAGCAAGGAGCAGCCCTGCCTAGCTGAAAGAGAAACAAACATGCAGCCATGCTGGGTTTTCAAAAGAACAATCTCTCTTGAAAGCAGACCTAAGACTCTTATGGTCATCAGGACTGGAGTGCTCCATCTATATGCATTGAGGCCATTTCCACACTACCCCATTAAATCCGGATTAAGGAGGACTGGATCTTTTGGATCCGGTCCTCAGGGAATCTGGTAGATCCCTTCCCTAGGCCCCGGTTAATGCCACGGAGGAAGTTCCACTGGTGTCGTGGCGCGATTGGCCCACGTATATGCCACTCAGGGGTCACTTCTTCTAGGCCTCCCCCTGGACCTCACTGGCCCAACGTGGGTGAGGAAGCATGCTCTGTGATCTGGTCTTCATGTCAGAAGGCCGGATCAAAGACTTGATTAAAGGGATCCACCGAGAATCTGGACCTACAGGTCCAAAAACCCCATTAAGTCCAGAATTGGGAGGCACTCACGTGGACAATGGGTCTCTCATGAGGTCCTAATGGAGTCCCATAGGGGTCGTCTGTGCGGAAAGTAGGTGGAGGATCCATTCCACATGGGTCCCTATCAGGTTCCTAATGGGGTCTTCAGGCCCATACAGAAATGGCCTAAAAGCAGCTCAAAAGTGGCTTAGAGGTAGTAGCATATGGCAACTTGTTTTCCTGACCCTCTTCTAATCAACATTAAAGGTCAAAAAATGCACTTTTGTTTTTTTCTCAACATAACATAAGAGAGGCCCTGCTGGATCAGGCCACAGCCCATCTAGTCCAACATCCCGTCGTACACAGTGGCCCGCCAAATGCTCATTACTACCTTGTAATTGAACAGAGTCACATTGTGTGAGCTGTGGATTTGATACTTTATAAATATTTTGAATACTTACAGGCTACTGAAGAAGACTGTAGTCGAAACGCGTTTGGCCTTGGGTTTTGAAATTTTTACTATTACAATATTGTTTTTTATTATTGTCTATATTTATAAACTTTTCAGTGGGGTATTGCTACCCTTTTAGAAAGTATACTGGTTTTTCTGCTCCAGAGTGCATTCATTTCTTTATTTCCTCATATATTTGCCTTTCTACACTTGGTAGTGGGACATACATTATCCTGTTTATTGATATTTTTGGCAGAACCCTTTTGTTTGGTTTTTTGGATCCTGAGCTCTGCCTGTCTGGCTGGTTCTGAATTGAATATTTTCAGCATTGATTACTTAGAATTCCACTTCTTAAGTCCAGAAAACCCAACAGACTCCTGTTTTACCTTGTTGATGACCATTCACTGTTGCCATGACATGGGTCAAGGGATGTGCAAAATTCAGTGTGTATTTGCAAATTTGATTGAATATTTTGTATTCACAGATATTCAAATCAAATGAAAATTCAGGGTTTTCTCACAGCCAAAACTTTACTCAAAACAAACCAGTGTCCCACTTGCAAAAATGAACAATTCAACCCAACATTAGTTTTTTGGTCATGAAAAGGGTTTTCAATAAAAAAAGCAAAATAAAGAGCATAAAAGATTGTGAAAAAATGGGTTCTTGACTAACCAAATCGACAGTGAAACGAACAGGTTTTTGTTTCAACAACAAAATGAACATGCATTTTTTAATGTACATCCTACACAGGTTATTAAGAGACTAATATAAAAGATGTAATACAAATCGATCAACTCTGAAGAAGGCTATAATGTATATACAGTGGGATGGGAACTTATTTATAACCTGCTGTTCAACCTAAGGTCATTACAGAAAGGGAATTGGATCTGAAGTTCAGATGCATTCAGGACCTGTGTTTCTTATGAGAAAATCTTCAAAACTACCCTGGGGCGACTCTTCTACGGAGCGATTTGGCACCACAAGATTAGCTCTGGACATGCACAGAAGCCTTAAATAATTGGAACGATTGAGCTAACCTAGACCCCTGATCATCTGACTTGTAATTTTCTGCTCAGTTTGGCCATTTCACTTATAGACTCTTCTATCATTCCAGAAAACATTTGCCCTTCTAATGGCCCCATTGTGCCCTGCTAATAGGTTTTGTGTTATTTTCTCCATCTGTTGACTGAAAAGCTCCATATAGCTTGAAAAATTGTAAAAGGGAAGTTCAATTTAGTCTTGTTAGGCCTAATGGAATTAGAACTGCAGTTCTTCTCCTAGTGACTAAAACAAAATTGAAATTAATTGAATTACTCTTCCTGTACAGTGTACTATATAGGAAAGGCTGATTTCTCACTGAAAGGGAAAAGATGTGTCTTGATACTACTAAGTCTTTGTGCATTTGGAAAGATATATTGTGAATACTCCCCTACACAGAGACACACTGTGGATCATGACGGCTAGAAGATTGGGGACAGGGGAATGACACCCTTGCTGATTGTCAGCGCTCAGTCTCTCAGAAGCATCGTTTGATCCACTATGGCTCAAAACACAACTCAGGGAGATCAAAGGGAAGGTTCCAGTCAGAGCCTTATTTTACTCTCACAGCCATTGAAGATCATTTCCTGTGTCTGAATAATAGGAATGCCACCAAGGGAACCAGGAATGGTACCAAGGGACTGTGTCCTTGAACAATGGTGGTGGTGGCAGCAGCAGCAGCAAGAGAAGGGCGAAGCAAAGAGCTCCAAGAGCTAAAGTGCTTAGCAGTGCTTCACTCCACATGGCAAGGAAGAAGCATGCCCACTGGATGCTCATATAGTGCATCCCCATGGCACATTACAAGCACCATAAAGATGCTATGCTGATACTGCTGTTCACTGAGAGACCAATTTCCCATTCAAGCCAATGCTGTTGTAAAACAGATTAGTCAACCCAATGCAAGTCAAAGACCAATAAAGGTCCCTTCTACCTCTAGGTTTCTATGTACGCCAAAGCTTTTTTGTTGCAGTTGACCTAACCCTCCAAATTCACATTGCTCACCTTTCTTGGGAGGAAGGAATCTAACACCTCTGTCGTGTGGGGGAAGTCTGCCCACCCTCAGGACATACTTCACCGAAAGGTTGTTCTAAGTTCTATTTTAGAGTTACAATTTGAGGAAGTGACAGCTGATGGAAGGACTTATGAACTAACAAACCAGAGTGGCAGTGTGGAAGGGGCTTTAGATTAAAGAAAGGAAAATGATAACATTGCCCACGGTCATACTTCATGTCATTCTTAGTGGTAGCTCATGAATCATGTCTTAACTGCTGCAAACCAAAGTTACATTGCAATAGCACACTGCTTGAGCAGGCTGATCAGTGGATCTTACTGGACAGGGTGGAAGGTGGTAAGAGCTAATTTCAGAAATCTGAGCTCACAAGCAATTTCCATGGTGGCTAATAGCACAAAGGGATCCACAAGGACCATTTTAGTTGATTTTTCCCAGATCCTTGACTCAGCTTGACAGTCAGAAGGATCAGTGGAAAAGCTTCCAGAAGGCCTGAAGGCCAGAGATGTGATAAAGTTCCTATTGCCCTTGAGTCCCTGCACTGTGAAAGAGACCCTGAACATGAAAATGTGGCAGACACAGAAGGGCAAAAGGTGACCTTCCTCCCCCACCCCCCATGTGTAAGCTTGGAGCTGCCAGGTGCCCCAGGGAAATCCTTATTGGCCAAAGCAACCAACAAATAAACATGAGAAAGAAGGTAAAAATCAAAGAAAAAGCACCAAGACAGAGGGGGAGGGATTTCCTTCACTGTTTGATTGGCTCTTCGCCTCTGCCTAGCAACACAGCAGGTCACCTCACCCAAGAAGAGGTGGTGACAGCAAGCAGCCTGGATACCTTTAAGAAAGGGTTAAACAAATTCACTGATGACAGGTGTATCAATGGCTACTAGAATGGATACCTAGGTACATCCTCCAGGCTAAGGGGACAGGCAGGATGCCTCTAAAGAGCATTTGCAGGGATTGGAGAACATGTGAACATTTTGCTCTTGTCTTCTGCTTGAGATGCCCATGAGCAATTGGTAGGCTACTGTGTGGGACAGGATGCTGGACTGAATGGACTGTGGTCTGACCCGGCAAGGCTCCTCTTACGTTCTGAGTGCATGCTACATGAATCTTAACCTCATAATCAAGCATGTAGGCCAAGATTTGCCACCCGTGTCTTAAAAGGAACCTTCTCATTTGTGTTTTCAGAGTATGTTCTGCAATTTCTGACCCTTCTCATTTGTGTTTTCAGGGTATATTCTGCAAAAACACCAGAACCCTATTTGTCTAATTAAACAAAAAAATAAACTTCTTCTTCAAAAAGTAAATATTCTGACAGATAGGATTTTTCTATTTTAGCTATGTGAGCCTCCTCAAATAGTTAGGTTTAAAGTAATTTGTACAGATCCTCAGACTTGTTTAATGATTTTAGTAAGTAACCAAACAACTTCCAAGGAAGGCCTTCTCTTCCTGCTTTAGTATTATTGGCAAATGAAATCCACCTCCTGTGAAAATGCACTGCATTTGGCCAGAAGTAAAGTGATGGCTCTTCCATTTTCACAAAAACGTATCTCGAGCTCGTGAAGGATGGAAGTGTTCTCTTTCCGTGCTGACAATATTTCCTTTCCTAGCAAAGATCAATTATTCCCCTGAAGACATCTACTACAACTGTTTGCTGCTGCTTCTGGTTTTTGGCTGCTGGTTCAGTACTGGAAGACGAGGCCAAGTTCAATCCATGTTTCTTCTCAGCTTTGAAAACCAGGTCTATTTATGCTAGAGATGTTTGCAAAAGATACCTAACTATATGATTCCAAAATTCAGATTTACTCAAATATAAGCAAACAAAACCAAATCTCTAAATAGAATTTAGATGAATCAGCAGAGAAAAAACACCTTAAAAACCTTTTAATCCCGATAGTTTCAGCTATTTGGGTGAGACCGTCCTAGTCTCTGATTGTTCTCAAGAAGCCATCTGAGATTGGTTGCAAACTGATAGTCATGAGATGGGGAAGGCAGAAGACTCTTTAAGGTGAAAGAACAAAAGACTAAAGGACAGATCAGGAGACAGACCACTTTGCTAAGGCAACAGTATAGGAGTCAGTGAGTATAGGAAAGCACTGTCGCGTAAGGAAAAGTTTGTTGCGATAGGGATCCCATCTACAAATCTGCCTGAGCAAGAAAAAACAAGTACCAGTCCAGGCCTATATGCAGATGCTGCAATATGCTAGAGTGGCCACACACAGAGTTGACATTTCCCAGTTTGAGGCTCTGCAATTCTTCCAGCCAACTTTTGTTTTTTACTACAGGTAGAACAGGATTCTACCTAGTATAACATAACAGATTCGTTTCATCTTCATCAAAGGTAAAGAAGGGGATAGCGGGAGTCAGAGCTACTCTGCAGAAGATTCACAAAGCCAATTAGATTGCACGTTGAAAAATCGCTACATAAAAACTGACAAGACATATTTTGCAAAAAGCAACTGCTTTTCCCAGAACAGCCCGCTTGCAACTGGAAAACTGGTCCTAAAGAGCCCTCCACATTTCACAGATGCATGAGCCAAATTAGTCATTAGCTGCCCTAATGGACACCAGTTTCTCACTGCTGCTCTTCCTGCCCCAGTAGTTATTCTACTAACACGTCTGGTCTACCTAGCAGAACTATGATGGCTTACTATATCATTCATGGCATGGAAAAAGGTGGATGGAGAAAAAATAATTATCTTTATCACACAACACTACAATCAGGGGGCTCTCTATACCTACCACCAGCAGAGGTGGTGACAGCAACCAGCCTGGATAGCTTTAAGAAAGGGTTAGACAAATTCACAAAGGCAGGTATATCAATGGCTACTAGAATCGATGCCTAGATATTTCTTGCAAGTTGGGGTGACAGGCAGGATGCCTTTCAAAGCCAGTTGCAGGGAATTGAGAGTAAGGTAATGTTTTGCTTTTCTCTTCTGCTTGAGAAAGTTCAGAAGCAAGCACTGGGCCACTGTGTAACAGGATGTTGGACTAGGGGCCTATGGCCTGATCCAGCAGGACTTCTCTTATGTTATGTTCTTAAAGTTTATCTCTTGCCTTTTATGCGCTGATACTCAAGTTCATGTTCACAAAAACCCTGTGAGGTGGACTCAGGCTCTAGTTCAATAACTGTAACCAATGAATTATATTGACTCATGCTATAGTTCCTGAAGCCAGTTTTTGGAGACAGGAAAACATTTGCCTGTCTCCTGACTAGCATCAACTCCTTCAAAATAACTAGGGGCGCATCCCCATGGAGCTGCCCCTGATGCGCTGTGGCTTCAGGGCAGCCTTAATGCGAATTAAGATTCTCATTAAGGAGTCCCCATTGCAATGGAGGACAGGGCAGGTTCAAGGCAAACCTGCCCATCCCCATGAAAACTGTGGCAAATCCCTGCATCGGGATGCCACTGTTTTCTCCACCACCCCCTTACCTGAGCGCTTAATCGCCCAGACAAGGGGCTGATTTACCGCAAACACTCACCTGACAGCTGCCTTACAGTCAGCTGAACAACTGTCAGGGGGATATAGCAGCTCTCACCCGCACAAGCTAGCTGCCTGTTACCTCCAGCCTTGGAATGAGGTGCATATTAATTAGCTCCTTGCTAGGAGGCTGACTCATAGGAGCTCACAGACCTTGTGAAGCAAATTTAGCTGCCTGTTATCTCCCAACCTTGGAAAGAGGTACATATTAATTAGCTCTCTCTTTTAATCATTAGCGGAGCTCTGCTCATGCGCATGAAACTGCTATAACCCCCTGACAGTTGCTCAGACGATCGCAGGGCAGCTGTCAGGCTTACCTGGGCGATTAAGCACTCAGGTAAGGGGGGACAGTTGCGATCCCAGTATTAGCGTCGAGGACAGCGAAACCACACCCGCTAATGCTGCGATCGTAACCCGGGAGTGTCCCCATGCCCCCAGGATAACCCGTTCTTGCCCCGTAATTCAGGGCGAGAACAGTTATCAAGTGGGGGGTTTTCTACTTTGATTTGGAGGATTTTTTCCCTCATGTGGCCCGAATTAGGGCTTTGCATGGGGACTCTTGCGAGACAGACTCACATTCGCCTTGCACTATCCTCACCATGGGGACGCCCACTAGATCTTTGCAAACATTTATTCACCAGTCCTGGACTTCAAGCTCTCTTTGTATCAATGTAGGAGAGAGGCAACAGTGGGTGAGAAACCATTTGTCTGTATCTATGTTTGCCATAGACAGAATTAAGATATCCCAAGAAGTGCAGTATTGGGTCATCCAGTTACTAGTCCAAGGTTTTCTTAATTGATAATTTAACTTAACAATACAATTTCAACAACAGTCTGAGAAAACTGGACAACTTGTGTTCCATTATACAACTTTTCCTTGCACAATTTGGAGGACAATATTTTTCACATGTACAGAACTTGGACTTCTTTCTATATCTACTTTCTCCAGTGTTTTACCTTTAGTATCTTCTCCTAGGGTCTACTGTGTATCTGTTTACCTACATCAGTGATGGCGAACCTTTTGAGCTCAGTGTGTCAAAATTCGCAAGAAAACCTAGCTTAACTCGGGTGCCGAGTCACATCTAGAAATGTCCATAATTTTGTAATATTTGTAGCTCTAGTAAAAACGTCATATTTTTGATATATGTACTTTATTAAAAGCAAAAACAAATAATTCTTTACATTTGCTAAATTTCAATTGAAAGTTGGCATTTCGTACACTTCAAGAACAAGCAAGCACTACACACCCTGGTGCCAGGGTGACCAGGTGTGTCACCCAAAAGGGCTTGGCGTGTTACCTGTGACACGCGTGTCATAGGTTGGCCATCACCGACCTACATGTTGCTGTGTTTTGGGTACTTAACTGTACAAAAGTATGGGTTTGTATTCAAAATTTAATCACAAACAGAAATAATGTATGGGGATGTTTTCATCAGTCCTCACCAGCCTAGTTCCCCTAGACGTTCTGAATTATTCCATGCACTGTACTACTGTACATTTTTTTCAGATATTTTATCTCCCTTGCTTTCTGAACTTTAATATACTGCAACCCATCCTGAGAAATTAGGAGGACATTCAGGTGTCGTCCTCCAGATGTGGCTGGACAACAACTCCCATCATCCTACAAATCTCATTATCAATAAGTAGCTTGACGGTGCTAGCTGGTAATGACAGGGGGCATATAGTCCTTTTTAAAAACAATGAAAAATAGTAGAGAGTGGAGGACTCTTCTAAAAACACGCAAATAACTCAAAAAGACAATGTGTGTGTATTTATTCTGTGGCATATACAAGTCATGGTATTCAGCTGTGCTTCCCCATTCTTAATAGCAAAGCTCCCATCATCATTACATCAAGAAGGCTTGCTAACTATAATGAGTCACCTTGAGAAACAAAGGAAAAACAAAATCTACCTCTTGCTTTTACCAAGCCTGCTTTCTCATCTACCCTTCTTTCCCCTTGTAGTCATGCCGCTGGACCAAACTGCTGCAGTTCTTATGTTCCACTCTGACACCCTGTCCCAGAATAACTGTAAGGATTTTTCTGCCCTCACACGGCGTAACAATGAAACTACACACCATTCAAAAGAAAAAAGGGGGGAAGAGCCACCCTCCATCATCCCCCACCACCTTTGCTACTGAGTCTTCTATCTCCTCCCTTCTATCACCACTCCCTCTTAAACAAACCAATAAGACTGCCTTCTGGTCCAGAGAAGGCTCTACCCTTCAGTGTTCACAGGCAGCTTGGAAACAGGAGCACATACTGTGTATACTGAGCGCACAGAAGAAAAGATGAAACAAGCGGCAGAAAAGGAGTGATGTTGCTCAATACAACCCAGAAAGAAAGATAAAACGGGTAAGAATTGCTTTCTTTGGTGTTTCTGTTTGGGAATACAGACAAAGAGATTGGCTCCTACCGCAGCCTTGCTGATGGATTTGCACAGGAGTTGCTATAAGACAGGAATGAGGATTCACTAATGGAAACTCTAGACTCTAAGGATGGCAAAACAGAAAATGTATCAGACTTTTCTGTACATCAAGGCTACACCAAGATGCTAGCCTCAAAAGGATGCAAGTTTCAGTTATTTAGATGGAAAGAGTTTGAAAGAAAATCCTTTTCAAGGCTTCTGAATTAAGAGTTCAAGAGGATCTGTATACAAACATGCCTTGTCTTTGAAATTTTATGTGACAACATCTGCACACATCCCTGCCAGTATGGCTAACTACTGAGTTGCATGTGACATCTGACTGTTAGTGTATCACCTAGATGCCTGCTTGATTTGAGTGTGACAATCTTTTTAGAAGCAAAATTTGTAACTCACCACAGGGTACCATCTGGTAGAGTGTCATTCAGCTATGCTCTTTTACACTGCGCTGATCCATGGAATTACACTCACTGTGAATTTTACATCAGCTTAGTTTTATACCTCTGGCAGCAAAGGGTGGAGCCCACTGTTACATGATGAACGTGCTGATATTGGCTTTATTTATTTGGAAACTTATTGGAAAGCTAGTATTCTTGGAACTGTGCATTCAGGCCAGCACCTTACAAGTTTTTGACTTCACAAGATGTCCTCGTCCTCCTGGTTGCATTTGTACAGCTGACCTCTTGAACTGTGCCAAGTTGAACCTAATGAAAGTCCCTGGCACACTGATTCCTACAGCCACTTCCTTGGATCTCAGCTACAATGCCATTACTCAGCTTAAGGATCGTTGGCTGGCTGCCTTACCACGCCTCCAAACCCTCCGGATCAGTCACAATAGGATCCATACCATCACCCAAAAAGTATTTCAGAATGCCACTTGCCTTGTACACCTGGACATGTCCTCTAACTTCCTAAACAAAGTAGAAAAATACTATTTTGAAGGACTTGTGAACTTGGAAGAGCTCTTGCTATACAATAACAAGATTAAACAAGTTGATGAAAATGCTTTTGTCATGTTAACTAGCTTGCAAAAGGTCTACTTAAGCTGGAACAATCTAACTGAATTTCCTTTTGAGTTTATTCAAAGACATGAGCACCCTCATCTGAGGACCCTTGATCTTTCTGCCAACAACTTACACAGCATCCCTGTAGAGATAATAGCAGCCTTGCCTGAGTATATACAAAATGGTTTATATCTTCATCACAACCCTGTGAAATGTGACTGCTCTCTTCATCAGATGCTCCAGGAGTGGAAGCACCGTGGTTTCAGTTCTGCACAGGATTTCATTGAGGAGCATACTTGCAAAGTTTACATCGGTATGCCACACTCTTTAGTCAACACCTTCAAGTACAACATGTATTTTAAAAATTGCTCCTGGACCCATAAACAACCTGATATTCCAAAGCTGAACTGCAAAGTGGGAGACACTTTTGTCCTAGACTGCAACACAACTCTCCATTTTGACAAGAGCACCAAATACCAGTGGTTTTCACCCCGCCATGAATTATTTGAGTTCCCTAAGCACAGCGATGAAATACATCAAGTTTTCAGAAATGGAAGTTTAAGGATCATAAAAGCCAATCTTTCCCACTCTGGTATCTATTTGTGTATAGCAATCAGTGAGCTCCAAAACATGCCGGAGATACACAAAATCAACGTTACTATTCAATACCCTAAGCTTACCGAGTCTTTCAAACCAGGCCTCACGACCCTCTTAGGGTGTGTGGTAAGCCTGGTACTGGTTCTCGTATATTTGTATCTCACACCGTGTCACTGTTCCAAGTGCTGCAAGAAGCCTACAAGTGCACCCCAAGACTGCAGCGCCCAGTCATCTATCCTTAGCACCACTCCACCAGCTACAGATGGGCCAAATCGCAAGGTCAGCACAAGCAAACATGTTGTTTTCCTAGAGCCCATCAAAGAGACCCAGAACGGCAAGGTCAAGCTGGCTGTGAGTGAGGACTTTCCTGATGGTAAAAGTCCCAAGTTCTTGCAGTTGACTGAATCCATCAGTTCTGTATTATCAGATCCCCCCATTCTGTCCAGCGACGCACAAGAAAGGTCACAGACTGAAGGGTAGAATGGAATAATTAGGAAGGAAACAGAAGAGGGAGTCTCTAATACGGCCTCTACTCATATCCATTCTGGTTAAGAGTGAAGAAGCAAGACCTGTGAATCACTGACTCATCAAAATGTATGAAGTTTCTTTGGACAGAAGACTATTTTTTTAAAAATTTTCCTTCCATAAGGAAAGTGGAGTCTATCTTCTGACTGTTTTAGAACCCCTTTATTATGCAAAATACAAACATTTTCATTTGAAATGAAGAACAAACTGTTACACCTGCTGGATGACTGCAGCCAGCTTGGTAGTAAAAAGCACCCATTGGCTTTTGAAAACTTCAGCAGGATACAAGTGTGCTACGTAACATACTACTTTTGCATTTCTGAAGAAGAAAGAGCCTCATTGCCAGGCCAGCTACTGCTTTAAGAACAATGATATCTTCACGGATGCCAAGACCTCTTCCAGACGACTACCACACGCTCTTGGATATGTGTTGACAGCCATGTAAGTGCCAACGGTGTCAAAAACTGAGCTGATCTTCTGCTTACTTCTACTTAACAAAATTGTTTTCTTTCACTCAACACACTAAACAGCTGTTCCTTAAAGCTTCCATGTTACGTACTTTACTTTAAAAAGTAACTTTTCTTCCAGGTTGACTTTGGCAATTGTAACTGGACAGTTCTGAAAACTTAAAAATCCACGCTTCTTCAATTATTGCAACAATAATCAAAAACCTATGTCAGAAAATTGTTTTGTCGCCACAATAAAGGAGAATTTTAATCCCAGTAAGATGAGTTTTAAAAGATGCTATTCTGGATGCAGTGCTGGTATTCTTTGATTTTCTTTTTATATATATATGGCTGGTCCACTTAGCTGGCTTAGACAGATGCACTATACCTAGTCCTATGTTAAGGGTTTTTTTCCCTATAACTAATTTTGCCGAAGTTAAAATTTTATTATTATTTCTCTCTGCTTCTTTTGAAAAACTGTAAATAAAAAAGTTCTGGGATGTATTAGATAATAATACAATGCACTGCTCAGCTCTTACTACACTATAGAAGTCATATGAAATCTTTTTTTTTTTTTTTGTCCTTGACAAGGGCAGATTTACTTGGGAGAACTCAATACTTAGCCATTTTGGTAATACTCCATTTCATTTAATGATCGTTGCAATCTGAGGCTAGATATCCTTGAGTTATATTTAAATAAAAATGTCTTTTGAAAAATGTTGCCTGCATCTAAAAATGTCTTTGCCCTTTTATGCTGTGGGAAAGAGCCAGCTTTTACCTAAGCAATGACCAGGAAGTCCATACACAAAATGTCAGTTTTTTCTAAAATTACTGCCCTCTTGACTCAAAAGAAGCTCAAAATTATATCATGTTGCAAGCTTAGCATTTTAAATACTACATAAACTTCTGTCAGAAAGCCCAAGTTATAACATAATTTAGTTTTGACATGTTTTAGCTTTGCTACTGGAAAGTAAAAAGAAAGGTCACACACACAAAAAAATAACATAAACAAAACTACAAGTCTGTAGGTAGGAAACTGTAATTCTGTGTGTCAGACAAAAGCTCTATACAATTATATAATATGCACTACGTAATGCTTTAACTGCTTATAAGCACAATATAAACAGGTAATATGATAGTAACAGTTAAATTTAGTAAAAGCTGTGAAAAGGAGCTTCGAACAGCTTAGCAGTTGGATAAAATGTGAACATTTTCATTAGGTGTGCATAGTTGTATTATATGTCCCTAAGTAGCTGCTTTGCCTGTTTATTACAGTGGATTGATCTGGAGGCTCTTTTCACTTGCATACCCCCAGGTGTAAAAATGTTCAAATTCCACCTCTTCACAGTGCCTCCTTTTCTTCCTACTTTTCACCTCAGACTCAACAACAAGCAATGTTTACCAGCCACTCATGCAAAGTATGGGCTGCAATGACACAGCTGGATAATTCCACATGAATTCCTGTGCATCTATATAAATTCCTAGGACATTCACAGCTTCGGGAACCCCTGAATTGTACAGAAGTTCAAAGTCAAAGGTCAGCAACGAGTTGTCCTAACAGCAATTTTGAACAGGAAATAAGGGGCGCTTTCCTAGTGCTTAAGCAATGCAATCCAAGACAGGATTATGAGATAGGCAGGATGCCTCTAAAGACCATTTTCAGGGATTCGAGGTTTTGCCTTTGTCTTCTGCTCGAGATGCCCAGAAGCAATTGTTGTGAGACAAAATGCTGGACTAGTGGGATTGTGGCCTGATCCAGCAAGGCTCCTCTTAGGTTCTTAAGCTTAAGCAGCTGGAATGATCTAACTGAATCTCAGTTTACAGAATTTGTTTCTATAATTAACACAGTTCCCTTATCTCCTTTTTACTATATTTATTTGCTATTACTTCACTTGCAAATTTCATTCGTACAGCCAAATCTGTATGACCTCTGCAATGCATAATTTGTAATTCAGAAATACACTTTTGCTGAAATTTTGACTAGCATTGTTCCATTTTTATTACTACTATAACATCTCTAAAGGGTCTGATGCCTTGTAGTATGTTGATTAAAAAACCCCTGTCTCGCTGCATTTTTTATTCTTAAAGAGTTTATCTTCAAATTCAGCTCTTACAAGTTAGCTTTGAGATAAGAACATAAGAGGAGCCCTGCTGGATCAGGCCACAGCCCATCTAGTCCAGCATCCTGTCGCACACAGTGGCCCACCAAATGCTCATGGACATCTCAAGCAGAGACAAGGACAAACCTTTGCCTGCTCTCAAATCCCAGCAAATGGCCTTAGAAGAGTCCTGCTTCCCCCCTCACCCCAGCCTGAAAGATGCACCAAGGCATTCATTCTAGTAGCCATTGATACATCTGTCGTCCATTAATTTGTCTAACCCTACCTTAAAGCCATCTAGACTGGCAGCTGTCACCACCTCTTCTGGGAGCACATTCCATAGGCCGATGACCCTCTGTGTGAAGAAATACTTCCCCCTGTCAGACCTTACGCTCCTACCCATCAGCTTCATAGAGTGTCCCCTTGTTCTAGTGTTGTGCGATAGAGAAAGAAATGTTCTCTATCCACCTTTTCTATACCATGCATAATGTTATATACTTGAATCAGGTCCCTTCTTAAACACCGTCTCTCCAGACTGAAGAGGCCTAGACGTTGCAGCCTGATTTCATAAGGGAGGTGTTCCAGACCCTTAATCATTCTGGTTGATACTACAAAGAACTCTCAAAATAATAATCTGTAATACGCAGAGCATTTTGAGTCGAAACATTTCAACCTCAAAACTATTTGTTCTAGGTGTTCCAAACTGAGAAAAAAGTATTTTCAAAAAATGGCTTGTTGTGCATTCAGAACAAAATCAGGTCTGATATCCTATAGGAATATTCCACTGGAACATAATATTTAGGTTCCAGAAGGCAGGCATCTCTTCTTGCCCATGAAACAGCTGGGGGGTGCTTTTGTTGCTGCTAAAAATTTAGGGGGGGGCAATTATCTCTCATTGCACCTCACTTTCTAAATGAATCACTTCCTGAATATATTCCCACTTTGAAAATGTTCCTGTCATTCTATAATTCCACCTGTATAGATTTTCAGTACTGTCTTTCTATCTCTCATTGACCTCACTTGCTTTTATAAGAGCACTTCTGTAATTTTTCTCAATTAAATGTTTTCACGACCAACCTTTTTAGACTGCATCCTCATTTTATCTTTCTTATTATATCCCTCTATTCGTTGATATTCCTGCTTTTCTTTCTCTGTCCTTGCTTGATACTAAAAGTTGGCAACTGTATTCAGCATGCATCCTTCATCTTGCCACAAATATCTGTCACCTGAATTTCTCTAGTGCCCATGATACGTGCTTTTGAGGGCCAATTTTTTCTTCACTGGAAGTCTTTTGGAGGGGTTCCTCCACTTCTTTTTGCTGTTGCTTCTATTTACCAGTCACCTACTAATTCTAATGAAAGAATCATTACAATTCTTTAGTTATATCCAAGCATATAGTGCTGTTCTTCTTCACAATCATTACTTCATTCCTTAATAAGGACTTAGGCACAGAATAGTTTATCATGTAGCCATCTGAGCTACAGTGACCCATCCTGTTTACTTGAGTTCATTTATTTTTAAGACATCCTATTTGGTATACTTACTTTCCACTTTCCTAATTTTGAGTTTTCTCTAGGTGGAAATTGAACTGAGGATTTGCAGGTCAAGGGCTTTTTGCTAATCCGCTAATGTGGTTTTTACTCCCAAACAGGATGTGGTCCCATGCACGTTTGGTACAGTACCAAGCGCGGGATTGGCAAGGGGCGTCCCCATGCGTTTTGGATATGGTCCACGGAAAGTGGACCAAATCCCCCCAAACCGTGCCAGACCAGGACCAAATTTGGTACCTGAAAAAAGAAGTCTCGGCATGGTTTGGGATCCCTGCATGCATTGGTTAGCGAGCCGATCCCACACATGGGGACGATCGCGGGCTACTGGGGAGGAGACTGGCGCTCATGTCATTCCTGCCCTGTGCATTGGAGATCGCAGCCGCTGGCATTCTAAAATCCTGACCACCAAGGCAGGCAGGATACTGGCTTAATTTTTGTGCATTTTCCACAGAAATATTTCCACCCCCATTTTCCGATTGCCAAGGTAGGCAGGATAATGGCTTGATTCTTGTTCCAATTCCAAAAATTTTCAACCCCCGTTTCCCAATCGCTAAGGCAATCATGAAATAAAGGCTTGATTTTCTCCCTTTTAAACTCTGCGGGTGTTCTCACAGTTCCCGGTGGAGCGGATGTGCGCAAAACTGCTCAAGCGCCTAACTGCCGCTAAACCTTATAGCGGCTTTTGGTCTTTTAAAATTATTTATAAATTTATTATTATGATGTAAGCTTTATTTTAACTTTTTTCCATGCCTCCCAGCCCTGGCTTTCAGTGCCACTAAGGGGGGGGGGGAATGTGGCACAGGGGCGGGCTGATATCAATCCAGCTTCCAACAAAGAGAGAGGGGGTGGAGAGGAGGGAGCGCTGCTCCTCCAGGTCAGGGTTTGGCGCAGTTTGCATGGGGACGCCTCCATCCGCGCCCAACCTGCACCTAGCCCACATTGCGGGCGATGGCATGGGGACGGGCTGGGAATGATCTTGGACCCGGTCCCAGTCCCATGCATTCTGATCCCGCTTCAAATGGCTTGCATGGGGATGCCACCATAGAGAAGCAAATGTTAAGTTACTTTTCAAGATTTCCAGTGTAACTATTGTCCTGTCAAATACTTTATTCCAGTTAACAGCTGACAGACCTCAAGACTCTGGTAAGCAATTAGCTCAGTGTCTCACTTCCTTTCTGTTTCAGTCTAGACTTATTGAACACATGAAGTAACAGCCAAATGCAAAGTGGCAGTAAAAAATGGTTGCACCTGACTCTGAAACACATTCGACCAGGGACAGTAAGACATTGTAAAAAAACTACATCTGTTGCAACCCAAGATCTAGATGACAGGCTAAGAACCAATATAAGGCAGCCCATTTGGATAGAATGGGTCTTATCAAACCATTTGCAGCCTCCCTGCAAAACTTTAATTTCCTTTCCCCCTCACTTCCAGTTTCTAGCATTTATATATTTAAACATTTACACCCCATTTAATCATGTTTAAAAACCCCTGACAGCTTTTCAAAAATAAATACCGTATATTCCGGCGTATAAGACAACTGGGCATATAACACGACCCCCAACTTTCCAGTTAAAATATAAAGTTTGGAATATACTCGCCGTATAAGAAGACGACACCCGGTGTATAAGATGACCCCCAACTTTTGAGAAGATTTTCCTGGGTTAAAAAGTAGTCTTATACGCCAGAATACACAGTAATTCATTACAGCATAGCCCACATTCAACATTTTAACAAAGGTGAACAGAGTGCAAGGGCGACAAATACCCCCCCCACACACACACAGCAAAGCAAGGAAGGTCAGTGATTCAGTTTGAGAAGACCTGGGAAAACAGGTGGGTCTTAAAGAGGTCCCTAAAAGGTGTTTACTGCAGGTACCTCCTGATGGGAGAACACTCTTGTGGTCAAAGGTTATGCCAATTTCTCTTGCTAATGAGACTTGTTTGCAAGTATGTGCACAGGGCCTTGGTGAATGCAGGGTGAGGTAACGAAAGACAACAGCTCTGCAGTTTCTATTTTTGAATTTGCCAAGAGCTTCTAGTCTTATTTCACCAAGGTCAGAATGACCTATACAAAATTATACTACTGAAGCCATCATCTCAAATCCTTCTGCCAGAAGGCATTTATCTCTAGTGTTCAGTGACCATACCCAGATCAAAGCTGCATTCTCCACAAAAGAAATGGGTGGACAACACAAGCGCCGGTGGTACCTGAGAATTCTTCATATATATCTTTCAGAGAAAGCAAGAAATTGAAAGGAGACATAAAGTATGTTAGCCTGGCCATATTCTTATGCAACAGCTGCAGAAACGGAGGTTGAGGTGACATAAAGCAGGGGCAGCCAAGTTAATTTTCCCATCATTGCTTGCCCTGTCAGCTTGGTCTGATAGAAGTGGTAATTCAGCAATAGAGTATTTCTGCCAGAGTTTCCGGCACTCAAACTGTGGATATACAGAACTAATATTCTGAGAAAATCAGCACATGAACAACAATCAGATCAGGTAAAATAAACACCACAGTCCAGTCCTTTGGCAAAACAAGTACAAAAATCACTTGTTACCAATTAAATTATGCAAATACAGTATATTCTGGCATATAAGACTACTTTTTAACCCAGGAAAATCTTCTCAAAAGTTGGGGGTTGTCTTATATGCTGGGTGTCATCTTCTTATACGGCGAGTATATCCCAAACCCTATATTTTAACTGGAAAAGTTGGGGGTCGTCTTATACGCCCAGTCGTTTTATACACCAGAATATACAGGTATATGTCTCTTTGTCTTCTTATACCACCTCTAAAATGTACCTCCTCTAAAACATCTTTTTAAAAAATGTATATTCTTGACAAGGAAGGAAGAAATTTGCGATAAAAAGACCTAACCAACAACATTTCTGAAAACTCTTATTTGGTTTTGATGGCCGGTTAATGCTTGACTGAGAGTTAATTTTAAACCTCTTCTAATCTGACTACAAAGCATACAAATTCTGCCACATACACACCACCTTTCAAGAAGGCTAGACATTTGAATTTTATAATAGGGGTTTTATGCATCAGGAAGGGAAGCTGAGATTATCTGCTGTCTTTTTCACAAACCACAGCAGACTTAATGAACGTCCGGGCTGAAATCCTATAGTGCAATCCTATATCTGATCTACTCAAATAAGGTTGCCTATGTTTAAATGGATTCTCTTCCATGTAGGTAGAATTGCAGCCTTAATTATTGAGACACTAACTGCACAAGGAGAACTGGTACTTGAATTACTCTTCCGTGGCTTCTCCCAATGATATTCTCAAATTGCAAATGTGACAGACGGTAGTTCTTGGACACAGCGATCTTCTTGGCAAAGGAGGGCCAAAAATAAGGGCACAGAAAGAAACAAAAAATCTATTATTGACTATTTCGGTTTGGCAAGTAAAACAAACAAAAGATTTTACAATTTCTCAAAAAAGCAGAATCTGAGAAAACGAATCTTCACACCTTGTTAGATTCTACAGACTATATTAAAAAAAAGTACCTCCAGCTAGTGTAAGCAAGCGAGCTATGCAGATATTTTCCCCTAACTACACTTCCATAGTGGGACAAACCATCAGTTTCAGAAATCCTTACCAAAAACACAGCCATGAATTCTGGCTTATCAGTGCACAGCGTTACAAGCACAAACCACAGAGAGAGTTCTCCTTCATTCATAATATCATTCAGCATCACCTTGCCAATCAGTTATTGTCATTACTCGATGCTTACTCTACTTTCCACAACTTAGCACTGAAACTGGCAGGATCAGAAGAATATTTTTTGCATTGTATCCCCATTTGGAGAGTTCCCTCTCAAGAAGGTCAAACTGGTCTCTCCTTTGATACATTTTAGATGATCTCTAGGATCTCTCCAGAAGCAGCTGATGGCAAAACACGTCTGTATCTTTGCCAAGAAGATGGCAAGATTGTGCCTGTGTAGTCACCAAAAGTCAAACTCAACCTGCGCTCTATCTATCTATCTATCTATCTATCTATCTATCTATCTATCTATCTATCTATCTATCTATCAAGATGTTAGCTGCTCCTTCCATGGAAGATAAGCTGGCCCCAGGTTGAGAGTCTCAAGACAAAAGGTCTTTAGTGCATGGACTCCTGAGCTGAAAAGAAATTATATGACAAACAGTTACATATTAGGAATGCACATGAGCCTATTTTCAGATGTTTGGCTAACATTAGAGATGGGGGCTGGCTGTTCTCCTGGGTGGTCAGCTCTGTGCACAGTTTGTGCAGAGCAGATGGAACTTCTCACTGGGCGCTATAAATCTTGCTGCAATGGGAAGGTAAGATTTAGGGAAATATATTTGTGGGTTTGCATTGGAATTGATTTCCTGGGATTAAATGGAGACTAATGCCCAGGCAACCAGCCACTCCATCAGAGCCAAGCTGGGGCAGGTAGTCAAAGCCCGGGGATACTGTCTGGCTCTTGTGTGAGCCAAACGTCAATTTTTAGCCTGGCTCAGCTCAAAGACAAGACAAGTATGTTGGGCCTGTTTGTTGCCAAGGCAGTTTGCTACAAGCAGCTCAGGATATTTTTAATAACCATGACTTAAGAGAGGACACAAAACTATCCTTCGCTGTTTCCATGAAATCACATATTAGGATCACCTTAGGAACTCTTTTTCAAGCAAAGGGTAATATAAAATGAGGTCTCCTAAACCCCATACTTTCTTTACATTTGCATTTAATTTTGTCTCCCTCCAAAAAAATGATCATTAAAAAACAAAAATAAAACAGACATAGTTTGAGAGTTCCCATTTCACCCTCTAGTTACCGCTGAACGCCACCTAATTTCAAATGCATGCCTTCAATGCCTTCTTAGTAAATATAATCAAACTCGGTCCAGAAATCTGTGAAAATGCTCAGAATGCCATTGATAGCAAAATATGCCTGTCGTAAATATATGTATGCATATGCAGGGACTCTGGGCATTAAAACAAGGAAAATCTATACCAATTATTCCAAAAGTATTTGCCGTGACCGCTTCCTTTTGTTCTTCTCTAGATCTTTATATTCTCCATTTTTAATGAAACAAAACCACATTTATTTATGTTACTGCCATTTATACTTTATTTTCTAGTGCATTTTATTATGTAGTTTGTAATTTATTTATATTACAGTTCCTGATTTATATTATTTGTTCGTGATGAAATTACTTGTACTGCTTTTACCCGTGCAATGACCTTTTAATTTAATTTTACGTTCAAAATTAGTTGAACTCTTTTTCACATTATCCCTGTAATAGGCATATGAGGTAGATCAGTGAGAGAGGGGAAAATGTCCCACTTCTTTTGCTTCCAAGTTTGGATTTGGGCCAGGGAACATAGATCCACACACTGCACCAAACTGCTGCCTCCTTAACTCTACAGTTCTGAAGGTCAAATTACGCCAAACCACTTTGTCCCAGTTTGGATGGAAGGGAAAATCCAGCACATATACCTATCTGAAAACAGTATCACATGTTGAGAAATCACAGCACTATGTTGACAGGGAGGCAATGAGAAGAAAGTGTTGGGCAAAAAATTCCAGGTTTTTTGTTGTTGTTGTTTTAATTCAAATATTTTAGGTAAATACTTAACCAAACATTCACATAAGGCTTTCCTCAAGTTTATTTCTACAACAGTTGGATACATTTTCGAGGCAAGCTGAACTTTTCTTGCTCCACTGCATTTTCATTGGTCCATGTCATGATAAGGGAGAAAATTCCAAGTCCTTCTGATTAGGGAGAAACAAGTCATTTCTCACTTGATGGACTTCTCTAGATATATCATTCTTGTTAAGGAGAGTACAGATGTGCCCTTGTGTGGTGAAATCACAAAATAGCTTATTCCATTACAAGAAGACAATCAACCAGTCAACCCTACCTTCCAAAGTTGAGTTCATGACCTCCTTTGTTAGCTACAGCAAACAAATTTACAGGAGTGAAGATTGGGGGCTGTCTAAAATAGCTTGAAACCAGGACATGGAATAGTTCTGTTGTTTCTATATGCTCCTCAACCCTGGGAGTTTTAAGGAAATTTCTTACATTATTAAATCAGATCTTTTTATCTGTAACTGTATCAACCCACACCTAGCAATTGCACCTGACAAAATTTTAAGGGTGTTTATATATGTGTGTGTTTGTGTGTGTGTGTGACCACATTTTGAAATTGGAATTGCATTAAGAAGCAAGAGATACCTTCCCTGACAAACAGAAATTTGAAAGTTTAATGACTCTCCCTTAGGAATACACAACACTTTCTCTCAGTGAACACAACATCAACTGAGAGCCCCAACTGCTGCCAAGTTTGAAGTTCTTAGGCTTCTTGTACACCAAGCTAATGGGTCAGCATAAACCACTTATGAGAAGGATTTTTTTTAAAGCAATTCTTCTTCTCTGCTCAGCACTAAAGGAGACAGTTTGCAAAGGGGCTATTTACGCTTAGAAGATGAAGGATGATTATTCCATCTTCTTCTCCTGCTTCCTATTTAACAAGTCACAATAGAGGAGGAAATGACACCGCTTCAGAGAAGGACATCAATCAGATAGCTATAGTCTATGGGCCGTGGGAACTGGGCACAATGTCTTTGGGGAAAGCTGATGACCCTCTGAGCTGCCAGTTTTACAGCCAACAACAGTAGCTCCAACCTTTTCTAATAATACACTATGGAACTGAAATAAGATCTGCTGCCAGCTTAGAAGGACCCTTCAGTAGATGGTCTAGGGTCTTTTACACACCCACCCACCCACCCACCCACACACCCACACCCACACCCACACACACTCTGCTACTAGTGATTTTCCCATGGATCGCTCTGTTCCACCTTGGATGGTGAGCAGAGGAGCAGGCTCAGTGGCTAGTCATTTCAGCTGCAGTGGGTTTCTCCCTTTCCTCTCCCCTCATCTTAGTGGTCAGAAGTTCTGCATCCAGTCAAGCTCTCTTGGGCAGCAGGCAGCTATAACCACACAGCACAAAGATGCAGCAGCACTTGGATGACTGGAAAGAGCTTCATGCACTTATGCAGGCTGGAGAGGGAGGAGGAGGTGAGAAGGTTCTCTTTGGCGGCAAGGCACTGGTGTGCTGCACTGTACAGTCACGTAGAGCCTCTTCCTGCCAAGTGAAAACTGCATGCCTTCACGGTGCAAAGCCAACTCCACATAACTTGAGCAGACACAGGACTTCTGACCAGGAGAACTGCAGCACTCAGCCTGTAGGTGACCAAGCACACGGGGAGAGCTCAAATGGAACCACTCCTTCTTGAGAGTCAGTACAGCAGCAGTAATCAGCCGTATCAACAAGGAAAAGGTAAATTACAGATAAATTACATTCTAAAATGTTCAAGGAATTAGCATTTCTTCTCCTGCAAATGCTATGGAACGGACCCTGCTCCCTTCCCTTCCTCTTTTCTTTCACACCAAAAGCGCTGCTGTTCTCCAATCATGAAAGCTTAGTTTGTTATTTCTAAACAAAATATTTTGGCAAGAGAATGTGAGTTAAACCGAGTTAAGTTGTTAAGCAGGCAATACCTTAAGGAAAGAGAGGGGGATTCCCCATCCCACATCAATCAATGGGTAGCACCCCTTGCAGTCAGGGTAGTAATACAACAGGAAATTAAGCCAATTATACCATGTATGCAATTCTTTGCACCAAACAACCAGTCACGGGGATAGAAAGTTGAGTAACCCGTTGCTCACTGAGTAGCTTCCATTACAAAGGAAGACACTCCTGGGTCTGGAGGCAAACAAAGACAGCAGTGTAGATGAAAAGGGCAGGCAACGAGGTGATTATTTGGATGAGTATTTCAATGGCATTTCTGAAAATGTGTCTACACCTAGGACACTTTTTTGGTAAAAGAGTGACTGGAAAAGGTCCAGTGTGAACATACCCTCTGAAAAAGCACAAGCCATCACTTTGGCACTGAACTCTTGTCTAGATGGCAAGTCATCGGAGCAACATTTATCCATGACAACCTGTGTTTCAGCATTGCATTCTATGAAAAGACCTGCCTGGTTCAGGGGAAGACATGTTGCAACCCTTCATGAATAGTATCTGTGACTTTTGTGCCTTTGCTCCCATAATATATCTTCTCTTGCGTTTCTGGGTGTGTGTTTTTAATGGTGGCTCCCTGGTCAAGTCAATGTTATTGTCAGGTGAGTCAGCCAATCCAATGTAAGTCAATGGAGCTTTCTTCCATAGCTGACTTAATCTTCATTTTTCATTACAGTCAATCACTGATTTACATTGATTATATTTACATGTTTTTTTCCCATGAACACAATCCCTGCATGAACCTAGAAACCACTGTAGTAACTTTCCTCTTTTCCCAAAGACAGACAAGCCCATATAAGGAGTCAAACCAAAAAATGCAAACCAAGATATTCTTTGGATGAACTGTGTACTCAGTACTTCTGGGGGAAGTTGCTCATTTTGCTAGTTGTGACCAGAACCAACAAACCCACACAAGGGTTTTTTTATGAGCACCTATCTTAAGCAGCAGAAGAGAAGTAATATTATCTGTGACTACTGCATCACACCAGCATAAAAATGGTTTCTTCTGTTTATGAAAAGGAATAGCTCTTGCACAGCTGGACAGGGACTGAAGCTCCCTCCAATACAAGCCTCCACACTGCTGGGTTAGGCCTGATTCAGGAATTCACTTTGTAAAATCCCTCAGTATGTTAGCAGCACAAATAAGATGAAACATTAAAACTTGCAATGAAGGAGCAATTACTTTGTCTTCCCCATAAAGAACTAACTACCAAGAACTTTAGTTCAAATGCCTTTATTAGGAGCCCCAGAACCTTTGCATGAGAAAAGCAAATAAATATAAATCCACCTAAACAGCACAGCCCTTTAAAACACTGATTGACATTATTTCAGGTTTTCTTCCCAGATGATGAACTGCATGCCCCTTAAAATCTGTTAAGTGTTGATGAATCATGACAAGATAGAGGCACAAGGGCTGAATGAATCCCACATTCAGGAAGTTAATGCCTCGTTCTGAATGGGGTCACATACTCTATGAAGGAACAGATACCTGGCCTGTGGATGTTCTTCGACAGTATGTTGAATCTCAGGACCAGTGATCTCAGTAGCTTAGAGAATTTATCAATTTGACAATTAGCTTAGAGAATTGTCTGCAGCTCTTCCTATTTTCATGTTCCATGAACTTTCAAAATGCTGTGTTATACTCCCCATGGTGCTAAGATCATTTGTGGAAAATGGATGCTGTTTTCCTTCACATACTAGGCTTTCTCATTTCCCCTCTGAGCCCTCAGTGTCCAAACCTCTGTTTAGTCTCCTTGTCTCCCCTAGGTCTGATAGTTTCCAAACCCCTATTTCCTTTCTCCTAACTTGCCTCAGCAAAGCTCCATATAGTTACTTAGAACTTGCAGATAGATATATCTATCAGGGAACTCTGGACACAAAAAAAGACACGTGATCTCCAGTGAATTAGAATAAGTGTCTCTTATTTGGCATCACTAACTGAGCCAACAATAATGCTTATTGTCATTGCACCTTACTCACAGAAGATGGGAATGGCAGCTAGCGAGGAATTGTTTCGCATGGGTCAAGCTGAGCCAATACCAGTGTATTAGGAGTATAACTGACCCAACACGGGCTGACAAGTGACTTCAAGGGCATCAGCCAATCCTTCAGACATCTGGATATGCTGGGCTTTACTAAAAAATATCAACTGGTGGTATTTATATCCTAGGAGCCTTTTTCCACTAGGGCTTAGAACCCTTCTAAGACCCCATTAGGAACCTGATTGGTACCAATTGGGAAGGCCCTGTCCCCACCTGGACCCCACTGAAGGCCCCATCTGCAAGGCCCTGTTCACATGAGGGTAGGTGAAATCCGGATTTAATGGGTCCTTAAATCCAGATTTCACGTGGACCTGATTAAAGTTGTCCACAATAGGGTCTTCAAGCATCTTCAAGGTCCAGATCTCCAAGAGGACTCTATCTCAAAGACCCAGATCTTGATGATCCGGATTTTTGACTGCGTGTGGAAAAAGTGGGTAAGGCAGAATATACTGTGCTCCTCACAACAATCCTGTGCACTAGGTTATGATAAGAGGCAGGAAATATCTTTAAAACATCCAATGAGCTTTCAGAGCTGAGCAGGGTTTTAAAACCAGGAACACTTAGGTTTTATGTTCCACCTCTTTCAGTCTTTGCCAAGGACTGAATGAACTTTTGTTAATGAACATAGATATCAGTGCATCTCAGATTATTGTCTTCTGGCATGATCATCTTGAGAAAGCCTACTTTTTTATCTTCACAACAGACTTTCAAAAAGAGTCAGGCTCATTCTAGAGGAATGAATTTGTCTATTTCCTAAAAGCACAGCACACTCCTTTTGAATGCCACTTGGTAATTTACCAAGATAAAATAATTGTTTTGTTTTATTTGATCACTTGGCTACAGGAAGTAAGATGCAGAACACATCAGCTTTTGTGGGAAGCAGAACTGACATTTGGTCTGAAAGTAGAGCAAAACAACTAAAACAAAATGTATAGGTTTACATCAAACTATCAATGCAAACTTCAAAATTCAGAACTAACTGAAAACAGGGATAGCAAATCCTGTGACTTCTAGAATACTGGCTGCTAAACAACGTTTTAAACAGAGCAAGATTCTGGTCCAAACAAACTTTTGAAAAGCAGATTCCATAACTGATATACACCTTGATATTCCCACGTTTGGTCCAGAAAAACATCCAAACAAGATCTAGGGCAGAACATACCAAGCTCATGCCACCAACCCTTCTCCTGTTAGTCTCCAAGTGCTACTAACTACCTTATTGGACATACCAAGAAGGTGGCCCTTCTTCAGATGTATAGATTCCTCTTAAAATCCATAACACTAAATGAGAAGTCCTCTTTCTTTTTGCTAATAATAATCATGGTACACATATAATAACACTGTCCTTCTATGTATGATGCTAAAAATACACAGTGGGCGAATCCCCATAGCAAGCTTATTTCGCTTTCCCTAAACCGAAGTAATTGAACCGGATGCAAACGCGAATTTGCCTGTTCCCATTACTTTTAACTTAATCGCGTTGGATCCGGATTCTGAGGATCATACGTGGGGTACATGACTCAAGGTGGGACTCAAGTGGCTACTTTTTAAAAGCCGCTTTTCGGGGCTGCCCTGCCCTCTTCCTCCTGGCATGGACGTGCCACCCATAAGGGACCCCTTCACGGAGCCTAGCTGGGTGGCTGCCGCTTCCACGGATGGAGGAAAAATGGCAGCGGGCAGTCAGCCAGTGATTCTTTCCCCTCCTCTCCCCATTGCTCAGGGCACACAGCAGCAGTGGCAACTAAAGCCCCTTTGCTTTAAACATTCACATTCAGCTGCTTTCCTCCCTTTCCCTTTCTAAAGTCAGAACTCCAAAGAGCTAGAATTGCGCAAAATTGCAACTTTGTTATTCCAACCATCAAGGTGTGAAGTGGTTCCATCGCTACAGTGTAACGATCCCTGTTAAGTGGATTTTTACACTGAAATCACTGTCTTTGGAAGCAAGCTATTGGGAGAGGGAAACCCTAAACATGGATTCTCATCCCTTAAAACGGTACTGTCCACACAGTAAAAAATGTAAAACATTTCAAGCGCACGATCCGGAGTAAGACGTGTTGAAATCAGGATTGAGATTCACCACGCTTTGGGGTGGTTTAACGCGGGGAAAGGGTGTTAAGCCAAACTGCTGTGCGGACTCCGAGGACTGAAAACGTTTTGAATCCGAGATAAGGTTGCCGTGAAGACATGGCCAGTGAGGGGAATTTCAGGAATCCTTTCCTTAGACTTGTGCCATTTGCACAGAAAATGCAACCACCAATTCAGAACACAGGCCGAGATTGTTGTTTTAGTTGGTACACTTTTAATATAGTGATATATTGTTTTATTGTAATCCACCCTGTGACTTCTGGGTTTAATGTAGGATAGAAATATAAACAAATGTATCACTGCGGCCAGATATCCTAAGCAGAGTAACATGATATGCATCAGTAGAAGAGGCAGGTGAGTAATATCATACTTTATTCATGCTTAAAATTCCAAGAAATTACTAGAAATTTTTTTACTTAGGAAAACGATCAGATTCTTCAGTCTTTGTAAGGACAAACCTAGACCAGGCAGCTTAACTTTACTGCACATGCCTAAAACTGAGCCAATTTCCTCTGTGTTGTTAAAACATTCTAAAACTGATATTTCCTGAAAGATTCAGCTCTTAACTGATATTCGCTCATTCTGAAAACACCTTTGATCTTCAGCGTAAAAACTGTCCTTGGCATATATCAGGCCTGCCACCTTAAAGTGGAAACATAAAAGAGCACTTCCTCCACTCTTTAAGAGCCAAAAGTTCTAAAAATGTATCATCATCGGTTGTTCTATTTGGCACAATTCTTGGCTTCCCCCACTCCTTCTCTTTGTAAAATTTACAAACCGGTCTCTTTCTGAAAGATCCTAATTAAATGAGGAAAAAGCCTAATCATTGTTGCCAACTGTCCAACTGTTTCTTGGCTCCTACGTGTATGAATTGAAATAATGCCCATTTCAGGATTCATAACACAGCCTCTTCAATTTTTAAAAAATAATTTTTATTTTTAAAAAATTCCATTAATAAGCTAAAACAAAATAACAGGACACCACAAGCCAATCTAATAATGTCCATACATCTTCTTGGTATTTTTCGGTGACTTCCTTGTTCTTCAAACATCTCTTCTCAATATCTACTTCATCCGCACTCTATCTTCCTCTTTCTGTTTTTCAGCTAACCTTATAAACTTCACAGAACCAGTTTTCGTTAAATTCCTTCATCATACCTAATTCTTAAAGAAACATCAATCTTATATCATATTATCATTACCTAGACAATGATTTCTACTATTCATATAATATGTGAATTTCTACTTTTACCCTCATAGCTATTGTTCAGCTTCCTTCTATATTTCTACCCAAAGCAGCCTCATAACCTGAATTACTATT
>MTQE01000401.1:22357607-22387851 GCA_014337955.1 Aspidoscelis marmoratus
TACTATTATATTAACATTTACTAAACTATGATCTAATCTATTCATATAGCGATATTTCTATTATTTCCTTACTAAAGTTGATAAACTCATACATTCACTACATTTCTTCTAAAAGAAAAAAGAAAAGCAAAACAAAACAAGAAGACCAAACTAAAGTTCACTAATTGCCTTAACCTTCTATACGTTTATAGAATTTATTTCAGTTATGATAACAATTTTATTTTTGATAATCCAATCTTAATCTTTTCTAATTTATAAAAAAATTAAATCACATATTTTATTTAGCCTTATACTGCTGTTAACATTCTATTACCAAACCAATTTTACTCTTGCTGTTGTTGCCAATATTTGTTTTTACTCTATTGTTGTATTTTCTTTCTTACAAATGACCCTCCTTTCCTCTAAAATTTCTTATAGTATTTTTTAATGTAATATCAATTGCAAAAATGCCCTTTTAGTTCCGTTTCCCAGGATTAAATGTTTCTTCCATAGATAAACTGGTATCATCTTCTCCTAGCTGCAGGCTTGTAATCTCTGTGTGATGATTTACTGCTTTGTCTTCGAGGTCACTTGTACTCTCCTTTGGCTGTAAATAATTTCTACACAGAAATCCTTGCCTCCTTCGTCTCTTTTGGCTCTTGCTCTCCACTAGGTGGCAGTGTTCCAATTTATCTTCTTGGCTCGTTTCTTTGGCTGGCTTCTCTTTCTATCCACAGGACTCTCCTTTTTCTGCTCTTCATTTACTGGCTCTTTTTTAATTTCAACAAGATTAGTTATTCCATTATTCATTCTGGCCAATTGCCTCTGCATTTCATCAATTTTAAGTTCTATTCTTGTGAGGATGTTTAGTATTTCCTGCTTGGTCAGCATCTTTCTCTAGGACTTCCAACTCTATGATCTGATGTTACTTCCTTTTTGGAAACTTTCCAGAGGTAAGAGTTATTTCTAAACACATTTGTCTTCATCTCTTTTGCTCGTTTGTCAGTTTCAAAGATAAAAGTTCAGTTTTTCTTACCTCCTCTTTCCCTTAATGGCTCTGGTTCGTTACAATTTTTTGGCTGCTGGCCAAAATTCCAAGGTGAATCTTTCTTATCTTTAGATGTTTTCCAAACTTCAATTAGTTTCCTTGAGTTAAAGTCTTAAAAAGAGTGGGGGCAGACTTTAATTGGGCTTCTCCAGTTCTCAAGACGATGGAATTGTTCTTCTGCCTTTGCCCAGAAACGTTGGAGTGCTGTAATTGAACAGCACTTTAAAAAGAATCTCTTTGTTATTCCTGTATCTCAGGAAAATAAATCAACCAAAGTAGATAGTCCTGTTCTCTACTTCGGGACTGTACCCTGGAGCCCCTGCGAAAGTCACAGCTTCAGTTTTCCATGCCCTCAACTAGAAGTCCACAGCCTCTTCAATTCTGCAGCCATAATGGGCCAAGTCCTGACAAAAGCAGAGACCAAGAGGCCAGTTGCTTTTGATTACTCATAGTTAGGGATGTGCAGGAATATTTGTAACGTTCAATATTCATACGACTTCGGACAACTTCAGACATGAACAGAATGTTATGACATTTGTACACTGGCAGAACATTTGTACAAATGCTTCAGAACATTTGTGAACCTGGGGAGATGGGAAAGCAGCTGCACCAATTACATATGCAGCAGATCCAGAGTGCATTTGACATGGATTGAGAGCGGATTCCAAGGGATTCAGGGCAAATTTGACACTTTCAGAACAGATATGTTATGGGATACGTATCGGATATGCATGCGCTTGTATCAGATATTCATACAAATCTGTACAAATACATTCATATCAAATAGAATCCTACCACATTCGAAGAGGATCTATTTGAACGAATACAAAGTTTCTTACATTCAATTCGATACAAACTGAATGCAAAAAACCAAAAAACAAACAAACCACCATTTGTGCACATTCCTACTTGTAGTCCCTGTGATTAGAAAAGCCAGTCAGGCATTCTCACACTCCTGCCATAGATTATCAAGGAGATCAGCTCTAGCAGTGGTCTTTCAAGTGAGGGGTGATGAATCTAATTAATGCATTTTTCAACCATGTGTCAACCATCTGGAGAACTTGGGGTAAAAAGTGGCATAGAAATTCAAAATATATAATTGATCAAGCCATGTTTGGCATTCTTTAGCAAATAACATAGAATACCATTTCTGTATAGAATTTTCCAGAGACCAGAAGACAGCATACTGAACTTTAGTTCAAAGTTGCGTTGCTGAAGTTAGAAAGCAGTCGTCCGTGTAACATCACAAACCATTTCTGCAAGCAAGATGAATTTTGAAAACAACATGTATTATACTTTGTTGCCCAAAAATATGGCAGAAGAATAAAACTCCTAATGGGCAAAGAAGACTCAGATCCTAGGCATCTAAAGAAGGTCTTTTGGATTTCATGCCTTTATAGACTTCTAACTGGGTTCCATAAATCTATTCATAAATGGAGGTCTCCTTCTTCTCCTCATTCCTTTGTCTTAGCCCCCTTGACCAGACTGTCGTTCTCTATCACACAGTTCCCATCATACAGCATGGCCAGGGGAATGCTAAAGGACAGTAAGTTTCCCTTTCTGAACCTTTTTGTAATCAGACAGGACAGGCTGTTCTAAGGAGAGAAGCTCAGGAGCTGCCTTGTATATTTGAGCCTTTTCTGAGCAACAATAGAATTATCAACCAATTATAGTAAACATAGACCTTCAAGAAAAGCCTGCCCTCCTTTTACAGGTTTGCTATTAGATAAAATAAATTATGTTGGCTAAGAGGAGGTGATATGAAGCAGGATGTATATTGGCTTAACCTTTAAAGGTGTTTATTATTATCTTTGCATACAAAAACAGAGGCCAAGCACTGCCCCAAAATTGGGCCAATAAGCAATATTCTGGTGTAAAGATCCTTCGGACTATATAGGCGGGGCTGGTGCTGACTTTGCATAATATAGTGATGCGTACATCCGGATATTTCGATGGCACAAAATACCTGGAAGTGCACAATCGTGACTACTGCATATGTGCAACCATCTTGTGCAGCCCTGACACATGCACAGGGGCACTATCCGGACAGGTAAGAAACAGTGCTATTTCAGAAAAAGTTGCACCCAGTGTCATGTTTCCCAGAATAAGTTTTAGTGGGTTTTCACCCCAATATTATGGGGCTATGTTGAGGGTGGCACAGGTACTGCACGTGTGGCAATCCCAACATAGTCAAACCTTCAGAGTGCTATTTATCCCCTGTATCGACACGGCCAGAGACACCAGTATGTGAATAATACCACATCCTATTATGAAATACACATCTTTAAAAGATACTCTGAAAGGCTTCTCAAATGCTGCAAATCGCAATTCCAAAACAGCTTTGAGTGAAACTAATGCCAAAACAACCCAGCTTCATACCAATCTAAGACTGGAAATCCAAATGATTTGTTATAACTCAGCTTGTTATTCTAGGACTGCTGTAACAGATTCTGTAATTTGTTTAGCACAAGCTAGATTAAATGTTCATCATACCACTTTCACCACCTGAAACTGATGGTATCAGCTAGACCTGTTGGAACCAAATAAAAGCAGTAAGGAAGTAACAAGCTGGCACCGTGCCTATCATTGAAGGATAACTACTGCCATTTTATAAAATTCAGGGCATTTCTTCCGCTCACATCTTTGTGCTGCTAATTGATGGAAGTGGATTTCTTGGGGCAGTAATTTGATTTCTAATCAAACAATACTACTGCAGACATTAGTCTCTACTGAATCTCAGCAAAAAGAACATCTAGAAAAATTCATGTAATTGGTAAACAGATGTTACAGAAGATTCTTTTTAGCATATGCTTGATGCACTCTCCCACATATTTGCCAAGAATTTGAAGTCTTTTGCTTTCTCCGCAGTTCTCATTCTACATTCTTTCCTCTAGTCCAGCCAACTTCCTTTTGCAAACATTTGGCTCATCCACCCATTTCTGATATTGCACCTCTACTATAACTTTCTGATGTCTGTGTTGTTCTAAGTCGGTGATGGCCAACCTATGACACGCGTGTCACAGGTGACACGCCAAGCCCTTTTGGGTGACACACATAGTCACCCTGGCACCTGTGCGTGTAGTGCTTGCTTGTTCTTGAAGTGTACGAAATACCAACTTTCAATTGAAATTTAGCAAATCTAAAGAATTGTTTGTTTTTGCTTTTAATAAAATACATATATCAAAAATATAACTTTTTTACTAGAGCTACAAACATCACAAAATTATGGATATTTCTAGATGTGACACAGCACCCGACTTAAGCTAGGTTTTCTTGCGAATTTTGACACACCGAGCTCAAAAGGCTCGCCATCACTGTTCTAAGTTAAGGAACAGAATGGTTCCCGATGCCGATGCCCATTTTTCCTATCAACGTAGACTACATAAAATGGAATGTATAGCTTTCACATACTGTTGTTCAATCTGAAGACGGAAAAGTTAAGCACTGTGGACTTATGCTCCCTCTACAGGTTTCTATCTGAACAAAATCTGTATCTTCCACTGCTGGGAGCCAGATGTTTAGGAAATCCTCCATTGAGCAAGGGGTTGGACTCAATGACCCTGGAGGTCCCTTCCAACTCTATGATACTATGATTCTATGTGCAAAGCAGCTTCAGTTCACGGAGAAAGAAACTGACCTGCTCCCTGCCCCTCCCCATCTTTTTGGTCCTCAAAAACTATTTGGAAGTCATGTGATACGACAATGGTCCAGTGAGGTCTATGCAATAAGCTACAAGACAGAGGACAGACAGAAAAGTCATAATGCAATGAAATTAACAAATAATTTTCTTTTGGAAGCTATCAAGCAATGCATCGTTCTTCCAATGAAAATGTAGTCCAAAGGATAACTTGCAACAGGGAAGGCTATGATAACTGCACTGTGGATACATAAGCTGGGTCATGAAGAACTGCATCTCACAGTTAAGAGACACTAGAAATTATAACCAAAGCTAAGTACATGGTAGGTCTCAACCTGGCTATCATGAAGATCTCTGACTGCTATAGAGGTAAGTGAAATTCTTGTTATACCATTTTTGGGGGATGGAATAGTCCTCTACTAGGGCTTCCTAAATAAGGGCTAAAAATAAGAAAGAAATGTCTGTGATGCATGAAACAAAGCTCTCTTCAGCAATAATACAGGAAAAACCACCAAATGTCTGGCATGCTTATGCTTAGGTCTATGTGGCTTTGACCACAGGAGAGGATATAAGTAGACTGATTTGTGCCTTGAAGAAAGAATCAGAAATAGCTTGGCTGCAAAACTAACTATAGCTACATAGGACTCAGGCTGCCCATAGAATGAGGCCTACACTATAAAATAAGCCATCAAAAAAGTAAAGCTGAGGAAACACTTTCTAAAAGAGATCCAAATTAGAATATCTACAACTCAACAATTATTTGAGTTTTAAACATTTCTAGGAATGATGCTGCTCCATGAAAAACTGACCTAACTAGCCAGTGATTCAGCATGTGGTTTTGTTTATAAAAATTGCTCCGGATTTTCGCAGGATAGTCCTCCTAAAATCTGGGAATAAAACATTGAATGGGAACCCTGGATACAGAATTCGGATTCTATTCAGATTTAAACATCTAAGGGAACACACCCTTATTCTCCCTTTTTCAACATGTTGTTTCTGCTGCTGACAGAACCTTGCTCCTCTCTTCCTGGAGGCAAGCCAGGAAGGTTTCAGCCCATTAGAGGACAGAGTCCTAAGTTGAGAATATGCAGAGATGCAGACATACTGAAATACATGTTAACAAAAAAATACATATAAAAAAATGAGAAGGGAGACTAGCAGCTATAGAGACCATGCTTTTTTTATTTTTAAAAAACTGACCCTCCTTTCTTGGCAAAGTACAGGGGAAGGAGAAGCACGCAAATCCAACTTCCTTCACAACTAAGAATGTTCAAGAGGGAAAACAGTAACACCTTCTTTGCCCCAACAGTTCATTTTTGCAGATACATCTTTGACTGAGAGCGGACCTATTTATCACACCAGAGCAAGAACTCCCAAAAGTCCGATAACTGAAGGTCTAGATCTTTGGGAAGAATAGATGGAGTCTCCTTATTTTTGTTTTGACAAGGGCAATCAAAGTGTCCCAGGGTTGCTCCTGGTGTACAGTGGTACCTCGACATACAAGTGCCCTGACATACAAGTGTTTTGAGATACAAGCCGCCGAGCGAGTGATATTTTGCTTTGAGATGAGAGCAAGATTTGAGATACGAGTATGTAAATACAGTACAGTACATAACAAAAACAACTGAGGTGGTGTTTTGGGAGCTAGAATGGATTAATGGGAAAATTGCTTTGAGATACGAGCGATTTGACATAAGAGCAAGGTTACAGAACGAATTAAACTCGTATGTCAAGGTACCACTGTACTTCCTGTGTTCAGGACAGCAATGAAGATGCACCTCTTTGGCTAAATACAGAAACAGCTTTTCCTCTGTTATTGTTTTAGCATGTTCATTTTTTATTTGGTTTTTAATGTTGTACACCCAGCCTGAGTCCTTTGGGTATAGAATGGGATAAAAATGCAAATAAATAAAGCTGAAGTATAAATACAGTCTCTGTATGTTCAGAGAAGCATGAAGCACATAGAAAAGGAATGAGATAACATGTGAACAGAGCACCCAAACAAAAGGCCAACGAAACTCAGAACTCTGAACCAGCCCTTCAGGCAAATTCTGACCCATGAACACAAGACATCGGTTTCAAATATATTGAAGAAAAATAAACATCTAAAGAGCTAGAATATCCTTTCTTCCTATAGAGCCACTGGAACAATGTATTCATTTCAGCAAAACAAAAGCACCTGTTCTTGTAGGAGACTGTTTTTAACACACAGAAACCACTCAACCCAGAAATCAACTGAGTGATCCTATGCCCTCCCTCCAGCTATCTCGAGTTTTTCCAGGGAATTATCAACACAGAACTGCTAAAGAAACACATCCACCAAAACGGCCTTCAGGTTTTAAACAATTCTATCACTTCCTTCTTGCAAGTCTCTACACACATAGGATGTCCCCTGAGCGCATGGTATTTTACTAGAATCAGCTTCAGTGCATTTTTATGAGGCATCAGCAGAAATGGGGGTGCTCCGTCCTCTTTTTCATCACATATCACACAGATGCACCAAACTGAAGGAGGAATACCAAATAACACATTTCTCCTTTTACAGACAAGGCCTCAGTTACAGAATTAAAATAGGAACTACTCATGCCACCTGATTTATAAGAGAATCGCTATGGCTAGAAAAGAAAAAAAGAAGTCCTCAGAGCTACAGCATAGGCCTGCATATCAGTGCTTCAGATCAACAAAGGTAAGGTCAGAATGCCCCCACCCCACTCCGCTTCACTGAGGAGTATCTGGAGTGTACAAGAGCAGCCATCTTCCCATGGATGGTGTTCAGAAGCCAGGCAGATTGATGGCTTAACACACCAAATTCTATATGCCTTTACAGTTTTGTCCTACGTTGCTTACACACTGCTAGCATTGTACAGATTACAAAAGGGACTGTGAGAGCAGAATGAGTGCTATTAACTTAAGTGGTGTCCTTGCATAAGAAGAAAAAATTAATCTCCTTAAAGTTTGTTTTCTCTAGAAAGAACAGAACTGGAAGATTAAGAATAAAGTGCAGTTGTAAGATGGACTCATTTTTATGTCTCTCACTGAACTAATGTGGAGCTGAAGAATCACTCAACTTAGTTACCTATTCCTTAGACAGAACCAGCCACGCAGTGCTTCTGCATATCAAATCACTGAGCAGAATACAAAGAAATGCAAACAAAGAACATGAATGACCAATAAAGTATTCCCCCACAAAAGGTCTGGCAATGCAGGATCAGTTCAAAATTTATCTTAATTGCTCATTAAGTATTCTGAACTCAAAGCCAAAAAAGCCTGCCTGGAGTCCAACATTCAGCCAATATGTCATGCAAGAGACTGACCAGATGAAAACAGAATGACATCAAACATGGTTGCCCCCAACTTTAACAAGGTTCATATAATAAAATTTTGCTTTTACATGCTTGTCAGAATGTGACTCCACCTGGTTAATGGAAATGTGAAAATTTTCTACAATGTGATTTGGCCTACTGAGGTGTTATTGGTTTACATCGGTAGACCAGGCTGCCCCTTCACCGGTAGACCAGGTCTTCTCTCTTCAATAGCATTGTGCGGAATTATTCAAGGATTATTAATTTGTATTAATTTGTATTACTATTAACTTACACTGTTTGAGTTGACCATTCTTTGGCAAACCTTCATGGTTTCCTAAACTTTCAGGGTGCCATAGATGGCAACTGCAAGCATGCCACTGTTTTTGCAATATTCAAAAATTAGAGGGAACCAAACCATAGAATTATTCAAGGATTATTAATTTGTAGTAAAACGTAGTATTTCACGTAGAATGTCCCATGAGTACTTAGTTCAGTCAGACAGAACTGAAGGAGCAAACCTAAGCACAAGCACTGAATTCTCCATTTCAAGCAGTACAGGTAACAGAGGACTTACCCTTGGAAATCTGTATCGACAAGGAGCCGGACGAGAATTCCTGTGACAGCAACAAGAATTGGATAATGGTCTACGCTTTCCAGTCCTGGAAAAGAAAACAAGTCACAGTTAGCAATGAGAAAATCAAAGGTGCTGACACATTGGGAAGTCTTTCCATTCTCCTAAGAGAGCTTTCCTTGAGCACAAATTAGCACCAAAGGATTTATTAGTGTCATCACATTCTCACTAAAGGAGACATGTGGATACTATGCTCACAAGGAATGCCTCAAGAGTAGAAATTTTATAAAACACTAATGCAAGCTGGACAGAAAGTGTGTCACTTGTTTTCTATTATACTGGCATCTGTAAGGACATTGTAAAAATCTGAGGGCTAGATAGTGGCAGAAAGCCTCACATTTGCCTCTTAGAAGTGTTTTCCCACATCCAATGGAGCCCTGTTTCCATTGTCCCTTCCGGCCAAAACAACACAAATGAAAGCACATCACATCTTGCTGCTTAGTCCTTCACCTGCACAACATTCCTTTCCCTTCTAACCAGCCTCTTCCATCTGTAAGAATACACTATTTTTCTCAGTCTTCAAAACCATTAGAATTAGTGCCCGATGAAGTGTTAAGCAAAGGTCCCAATTTTCTTCTAGATGAGCAGTAAGAACCATGATGACAACACATTCTACTTCCAGAACAAGAGGGGACGTGCTCCCAAATTTTATTTCCTAGACAACACAAACAGGTTGTTCACTCTGCAAGAAAAGAATACTAGACTAGAAGGGCTACTGATCTGACTCAGCAAAGCTCTTCTTACTTGTTTATAGAACACCCAGTGTTCTGAATTGTGGAAAACAGGGACCCTCCTTATGAAGGTTTGTCCTACCTATCAGTATTGCTCACATTTTGAGTATTCTTCCTAAGCTGGAAGAACAGGGCATTCCAAAAACAAATCTCAAAACATTAAGTAAACAAGAGAAATGTATGCTTTCCTATTTTGGAAATTTAAGAGTAATTTTGAGAAAATAACAACAGCATGTCATCCTGTACCAAAGCTCTTAGTGTTTTCTTTCTATTCCAAAGCGTTCATGCTGTATCTCATAGCTGCCAGACGTAGCACAGAAAAAATGAATGAATCTATCAAAAATCACAATGCTTGGAAAATGAGGAAAGCTTATGTTCCTTCATTCATAGATCCCATTTTCAAGAACAGCTCAGCCCTTGTTCCTTCTATAGCAAGAAAAATGACACACTGACTCAGCAATACTATTTACTTAATACTGCTGACCAGCATGTCACAAATCTGCAGCAGTATGCCTATGAAAATGCAGGATAAGCTACAATGGTTATTCAGTGATGCTACATGGGGTAAGAACGTTCTTTTGGTGGGAAAGAAAAATGCTGCTAACACATAACAGTCCTTTCAGTCAAGGGGAACCAAGAGAACGAAGTTCAAATAACAGGCTCAAGATAATGAAGCTCTATGCAAGCAGGACTTGATTAGCAATTTCATGTTCAAATTCAGCTCTTCCCTATTCACTGGGATCACTCAGCCATCCCCTAAAGCAGTGGTTCTCAACCTTCCTAACGCCGCGACCCCTTAATGGAGTTCCTCATGTTGTGGGGACCCCCAACAACAGGGGCGGAGCAGCTGGGAGGTGGGAGGGAAGGGCGGCAGGAGACTCGTCGCGACCCCTCTGAAAGGGTAATTCGACCCCCAAAGGGGTCCCGACCCCCAGGTTGAGAACCACTGCCCTAAAGCATTACAAGGTCTCATAACTTGAAGCTGTTGGTCTTTGTATCTATAAGGGCCAAGCTTACATGGGACTGTCTTTGCAAAGTGGATGCCTTTCTTCATCTTTATGTCTGCATTTTTTTATCTGTTGTCTATCTAAAGCACAGGCAAAATAATAGATACATAAGAAATCCTCTGCTGGATTGGATCAATGGCTAATCTAGTCCAGAAGTGTGTTCTCACATTGGGAATCAGCTGCGTATGAAAGCCATCAAGGAGCATACAAGGACAAAACTCACTCTGCTCATAGTCTCCCAAGGAGGCCCATAGCCAGGGGGGCAGAGGAGGAGCAGCCCTGCCAATTTCCCGCTTCAAATTTTAAAAATTTTAATCTACTAAATCTGACAGCCTCCCCTCCAAATATGTCCCCAAAATTTCCAACAGCCCTCCCTCTTATGTATGGAGTTGACTATGGGCCTGCTCCCAAGCAGTTGGTCTTTAGAGGCCTTTGGCAAAGGAAGACACACAGCCATCAGAGCTAGCAGTCATTCATAGCCTTGTCCACTGTGAACTGGTCTAAACCCTTTCGGAAACCTTCCAAACTGGTGACTAACAACACCACATCCTGATTTAGAGAATTTCAAAATCTGTCTTCTCAAGCCAAAGCCAAAGGCAAAACCATCACCTGTGTTCGAATCCCTGCAAACAGCCTTTGGAGGCATCCTGCCTGTCTACCCACTCTGGAGGATACACCTAGGCACTCATTCTAGGTACACCTGTCATCCATAAATTTGTCTAACCCTTTCTTAAAGCTATCTAGGCTGACAAGAACATAACAACTGAAGTCTTTCAACAGCCACTTGGGACCAATACAACTGTGGAAACCAGGAATTGAACCTGAGACCTTCTGGAGGCAAATCACATGATCTGAATGTGTGTCATGGTCACTATCTGAAGGAGGGACTGCAAGGAAGGTAAGACAGCTTACCTGGTAAACGAAGATTGACAACCCTGTCGAACAAATTCCGCTCAGCTGTTACACGATTCAGCACCTGATTTAATAGCTGTAAGAAAAAAAAATATGAGATGGAACAATGCTTGGAATGAAGAACTACATGCTTTCCTCCTATACTTCAAAAATCTCTCTGCACTATAATCCCATTTTTATACTGATGAGTCTGAATGATGTTTGATGAAATGCCCAAGTGACTGCATAAGATCCTCAAATCTCAGTTCTTTTAACTGTAGTTTAAGCATGTCTTTTGCAGAAGAGGCACTTCAGGGAAATATGTATGCACCTAGAATATACTATGGCTAACTTGTACTTGGGGAATGAATCCCTGACGGAAAAAATGTTTGCTCCTATCAAAAGCTGAAGGGGGGAAATCAGCACTTCTGGCTTCCCCGCAGGGAGAAATACAAATCAGGGAGAGGGTAGGGAAAGTGATGGAAGAACATCATTTCCTCTCTGTCTTGTTTCCACCTACTCTCAAACAACCCCTCTTATGACTAGTTGAATACAGCTGTTTGAACATAAGAGAACATAAGAACATAAGAGAAGCCCTGCTGGATCAGGCCACAGCCCATCTAGTCCAGCATCCTGTCGCACACAGTGGCCCACCAAATGCTCATGGACATCTCAAGCAGAGACAAGGACAAACCTTCTCCTGCTCTCAAGTCCCAGCAGATGGCCTTAGAAGCGCCCCAGTTCCTCCCCCCCCCACCCCAGCCTGAAAGATGCATCTAGGCATTCGTTCTAGTAGCCATTGATTCATCTGTCATCCATAAGAGAGTGTCTGCATTCCAATGAAGGTACTCATTTAGCATCTCTATGTAAATACAGCAAATATGTGATACAATACGGAAAGGCTACATGCAAAAATAAACGACTAAAGGGTTGTTCATGCCCTGAAACCATACCACCTTTTACTCCCAAAATAGCGCAGGAAGCACTTTAAAGAACACATCCTGATAGAGACAGTGAGTAGATACATAAGGCACTGTGTGGCCTGAATGCTAGATCCCAGATCACAAGGCTTGGCCAAGACACATCAGCAGGGCTGCTGAGGAAATTTGTGACAAGATTTTCAGTGAACCATGTCTGTGACAGAGGACCTGAGCCTCTGGCAATAACAGGCTGAAAAAATGTTGGCCAGATTGCATCAGCTCATATCCCATTACACTGAGGAAAGGAACAAAGCGGATGGACTTCTGGTACTGCAAGTGGCAGAACACAACAGGACTTATTCCTAATAAATTAAATGTCTATGTCCATGCAGTGGAATCTCAGCACCATATGGCATGCAAGGTTGTGCAGAAATATGTGGTTTAGAGGGGAAGATGTAATATTAGCTAAAAATAACTCATTGTTCCACAAAAGAATCCAATACATACAAGACTCTAAAAGTAGAAACCAAATAATATTTGGCAGATGGCTTTTCTCTCAGTGGCAAATGTTGTTTGGGCAAATCAAACTGGACCACAAGAGACAATCTATTAAACTAGTGCATTAGGACACCCCAGAAGTAGAAATAACAGATTGGATTGGCACAGCACCTTTTGGACTTTAGTTAGGGGAAAAGGCCAGTAAACCTCTGGGACAGATCAGGTACTGGCACTTTGGGACACCTCCATCCCAAATTTACCAAGCAGTTCCTTACCTGCTGGGTAAGTGCATCGCTGTAGCAACAGACATGTGGGCCAGTTGTTGCCATGGCAACCAGGCTACGTGGCACACAACTATGGCTGTGTCACCACACTCCTCGCCCCCTTCACCCAGAAGAGGTGTGAAAGAGTGTGTGCATAAGCATATTAGTTGCATCTTGGATGTGGTTAGCATAGCTGTGGAGCCCAACTTTGTGCTTTCCTGCTCTCCTGGGCAGGGGATGGTCCTGTGCTTGCAGAGACACTTTTGGGACGGAAGCATCTCCACGCAATGTAGTTGCTCCATCTTTGAACATCCATGGTTTCACCCTGTTTGGCAAGTGCAAACAGGCCTTGCGATTTTCAAAACAGGCTCATGTAGAATAATGCAAAATGAGCTGATTATGATAGGCTTAGTTTGGCATACCTATTCAATTTCTTGATTAGCCAATTACATTTAGCAGTACAAAGGATCTGAATACAAGTATCTGAAGGGCTGTCACTACAAGCAATACAAGTATCTGAAGGCTGTCACAGTGCAGAGGGATTGTCCCTGTTCTCACTTGCACAAGATGAGAAGATTAGAAACAACAGCACTTAACTCCAAGGGAGTCAATACAGATTAGATATTAGGAAAAACTTCCTGACAGTGAGGGGGATCAGTCAATGGAATAGGTTGCCACGGGAGGTGGTTAGCTCTCCTTCAATGGAGGTTTTCAAACAGAGGTGGGACCTACATCTGTCTGGGACGGCTTAGGAAATCCTGCATTCAGCAGGGGGTTGGACTTGATGATTCTAGAGGTCCCTTCCAATGATTCTATGAAAGCATAGCATCACTAACTGGATACTGCAGGGCCTCACAACAAGCTATTAACAGGACAGGCTAGGAACAAGAGTGCTTTCAACTTCAAGGCTTAATGTTTTCTTCAGTCTTATCTGTTCCCAGTTTTCATGCTTAACTTTGCACATTCCATTAATGGCTTCTGTCACTCAAATTGAACTGCACACCGTATTTAACAAGTCCCCATAATCCCCCTCAAAGAACTCCATTTTGGTTTTGCAGCCCTGACAATGTTGTACACTTCAAGAAGCAATTCAAAAATCCTTTCAAAAGCTTTTTCAAAAGGCAGACGGGCATTTTTCTAGCTAGCCTAATTTGAAATGGAACATTGTTCATTTACATGAAGCTTCATTCTTTATGGTTATCCAGAAGAATCCACGATCAGTCCTTAGCTAGAATGCATGCTGGGATACAAGCTATTGTGGATTCTGCTGGCCAGCAACACAGAATACTTGACAATTCATATCCAGGCCCTGGAACACGTATAAGTACACAGTAGGGATGTGCACAATTTTTTTTCCGCATGTGCATTTGAATCAAATATCCAAACATTTAATTCGATTCAAATGTTTAGAATCCAAATGCAACAAAATCCGATTCGAATCAAATACATTTGAACCTATTCGTTCGAATGTTAAATTTGAATCTGAAGATACGAATGTCGACAACATTCATATGTGTTATATGTATCTGTATGCATTTCGTACGCATCCCGTTTTCATCCCATACTATCAGTGCAAACATGTACAGATATGTATGTATTACATACGTACCTGTACGTTTGAATGTTTCAAGTCATCTGAACAAATGTTTTGGAACATTCAAAATTCGTTCAAATGTTTGAATTCTAATGTGTAGACATTCTATTTGATTTCAAATGTCCACATTCAATCAAATTCAATCGAATTTTAAATGTTTAGAACATTTGTGCAGACCCTTAGTATACAGTGCTGATCACTGGTGTTCTTGTCATACATCTATTTGACTTGACTAATCATCACACAAATTAGTTTTCCAAAAGCATCTATTCTAGAGGGCTACCCAAGCTTTTCCCAGCTCACATTTCAGCCTTTTTGGATAGTATTAAGGACAACAAGTGCAAAGAGTGTGGGCATCACTTTTAAAAGGAGATGAAAACCAACGTGCAGCAGCAACCGGTTTCTACACAAACAAGATGGCAGATCCCCATTACTATAACTTATCTCATTGTAAACCTCATTTCCCATATCACTATAAAAGATGGAGAGTCCTATGTATTGCACCCCTGGCAAAAACGGTGATTTCATTTGCATTTGGATTTAGAAGCCTTACATAAAGAGTAAGAAGGAATGAGGCCCTTGAAAGGAGGAAGCAAATGAAGAGATCCTTAGGATTATCATCAGAGAGTGAGTAATGTGGTACTGACTGGCTTCAAATTGCATTAAAATTACATTTTCTCCCTGAAGGTTTATTTTTTTCTTTCAGAAGACCAAGTAAAGAGGTAGCATGAAAAAAAAAGGAACAGAAAATTGAAGACTTATCTTGCTGTGCACACGCTGAGAATAATTTCTGTCAGAACAAGACGGCAGAGTGGGATGGGAGAGAAAAAGTCTCCAGTTCTGCATAAATCAGCCTCTCAAGTTTTCTGCTTGCTTGCAGCACCTCTCACAACATACAGCTCCTACTGGACAACTGTGAGCACTGTGCAAATCTGCCACTTGGCAACACCTCCCATCCTCAATCAAGGCATCGGGCCTATACCCATCCTAACGTTTTCCTGCAGGCCTAGTCTGTACCTGTGCAAGTCTCCTCAGTAATAGCTCAGAGGAGGGCCGAGTCCAGTCCAAGAAGATCTCAGGAGCCAAAGTAACAGTCATTTCCAAGACCCGCAGCAGACTCACTGAGAGATCAAAACATGTTGCACACACCTTCAACTGACGACTGTCAACAAAATTTCTTTCCAGGCGTTCTGCAGCTTGTTGAATCTGCTCAGACAAAACAATTATTGGACAGAACAAGACGTGAGAATCATAGACCCCTTTTAAACTTTGTTCTTATCCCCCCCCCTTTCTTTTTCAACTCATGTGCTCACGGACTCAATCCCAGCCTTCGCCAAGGAGACATGTTTCAATTACCAGAAAAAGGAAGAGCTTATTTACTCTTCACAGTACGCCTTTAGGCAGGGGGCCTGCCCTTTCTAATAAAGTTTATTCCACATGCAAAACTCTCACCTCCTGAATCATGCCAATGAACTCCGAAAAGGCCCAGTTCAGTTGATTAAGGACACTGTTGAGGAAACTGGGTGCCATTTCACGGTCACTGCACAGCAGGTCCGCCATGTGTCTCTGCAGCAGGGTGGACGGGCAAGGCTCTGGAAGGAAACAGCAGCAGCTCCTAAATGGGCCACAATGTTAGGTGCGCAACAGCTGCAGCCAGAGTCCAGTCTATTTCACTGTGACTGTCCGGACATTACCTCTTTCACTACATTCGTTGCCATTTTGTTCATTAAAACCACAAGGAATTTTTGGAGTCTCCTCCTACAGAAGTGCTCTTTACAATAAACAGAGATGGCAGCTGCCCTCCCAGGCCAGCTCATGCATGGACTATTCTGAGCCTGTCCCATCTCCAAGGCCTGAAGCACTTTGCCATAATGCCGGCCTGAATTAGTTGCAACGTGGTAGCGCATATTTGATGTCTCCCTGCAAACAAGGAGCTGTGCCCTATAGCTGATCTCCAGCCAAGCATCCCTCCTGCTCATCTTCGCAAGGCCCTAAGTCAAGTTTAGTATTAATTTTCCCTGAATGTAGCATCACAACAGCTCTCCAGCTGGGAAATGACACACACAAAAAAGCGATTTCCACTCCTCTCTCCCAACACAGCACATACATATTTGTTTGCTTGACTCCAAGAAATCAAGGAGAAGAGAAATAATTATGTATAATTGTTTTCTTGTATCAGGAAGACTGCTCATGGACCCCAGGATCAAGCCTGCAACAACCATGCATTTTAAAGACTTCCCATACAAACCGATGAGGAATTAGATAGTCCCCATGAATAAGTTCCTCAAAGCAAATTTCCACACTACACTTCTTTCTTCTAACGTTTCCACTCTAAACAGGAAACATTTCAACTTTTCTAGGGCTCCTGGCAACCAAAACACCTCGTAGCAAAATCATGTGATGCTAGCAAGACCACACAGGTCACAGCAATGAAAGCAACTCCTCTTTTTCCTTCCCTGTGTTTTTAAAACACATTTAGATGTGACTTAAAAAATAACCTGGCATGTGAAACAATGATAAGGTGTGAATATTAGTGAGAATAATACGTGATTTGAGGATGCAAACATGCCAATGAACTGAGAGTGCAGTTAATTGTGCAAGTAATTAATTTTGCACTTCACTTCTTGTATACAAGAAAAATCTGCATTCACAGCATATGTATTTTTGCGTAACAGACTGTGTTTATATTCAAATTTCATAATACATTTTTTTTAAAGAAACAGCAGGTCAAAATTGGAACAGATCTAGCAACAAATGCTGCAAAAATCCAAATGAAACAGAATTCTCATTGCTGATGGAAAGCGCTCTACTATAATCGTTTTCTTGCCACTGCCACGTGTATTTTAAAATACAAGGAGGGGAAAGTAACACTGATTACTGAGCTTCCCAGAAGATTCCACAACGGCCACCTACAGATGTCTCCAGAAAAATCACACTTTTTGGCAATATTCCAGAGTATAAGGTCCTCCAAAATGGTTGCTTCTTGCCCAGGCAGCTGGAGAAAAAGTGCCTTGTTCCACACTGGCATCACGCACACATCCAGGTAATTCAACAGCATTAAATATCCAGCAGAACACATATGCCAGCTCTCACACATGTGCAGTGGCCACTTGTGCCTCAGATTCAGCCATACACATGTACAGGGGCCATTTTATTCTGCAAGCAACACAGCACCAAGATTCAAGACAGGTAGCTTTTTATGCTATTCTAGGAAAGCCCGCATTCACCGCTGGGATTCCCCAGAATAAGAAAAAGCACAATTTTACTCCTCTACAGTTGAACCATATTTGACAATTCCAACACAGCCATGCCATAATCACACTTTACTACCTATCTGAGCACAGCCAATAACACTTACTAACTCCTGTCTGGACACAGCCACTGTTCTCTATGTTCCAACTAACTTACTGTTGCCTATTCTTTTCAAGTACAGTAAAGAAGAAGGGACTTTTCTTGTTAAAGAACCATCAGGCATCTATAATGCTCTCCCCAATCTTCACTGCAACCCAATCCTGCTGCCTATCCAGATCAGGCAATTAAGAGCCAGAAGACATTACATATATTAGAGCAGTGCTTGTTTGCAAGGGACATCAACTGTGACAACTGTAAGAGGAGCTTCTAGGGTTCTCTTTTGACTGATCACTAACAGCAGTAGTGCTTAGTCAGCCAGGCTGAATTAGCCAGTAGAGGAGTAGATACAACACCAGGGAAAACATATAAATGTGAAAAAGAAGATGCACTAGTCCAACTATCAAGGATCACAAAAGTTATCAACGATGGCTCTTAAATAATCAACAAATATAGCCTGTCTCTTAAGAAGCTGTGTGGGGAGGACCTTCTTAGTTCTACTATTCTCAGAGATGTAAAAAGGGTGGAACACACTTTTCTGTGGTGGCCCTGAGCTTTGAAGTAGTCTTCCTGTGGAGGTACATCAGCCACTGACATTATATTGATTTGGATGACTTTGACATTTAGCTCTTCCCTAATGTTGTTCTGCACATGTGTGTGTATATGCATATATGTGCCTCTGTGTGTACACTGTATTTCACTAATTCTTTATTCCACCTGCGGGTACTGTACTGTTTAGAACCTGTTTTTAATTTTTATGCATTTTAATGGTGTAACCTGCTCAGAGACCTCATGGTATAAGGACAGAACATAAATGCAGATAATAAATAGCAGAAATAAATAGTGAAAGGCATCCTTTTAAAAGTCAGTTGTCAGAAAGGAAAGGAAAATAGTGCCCTGGGACCAAAAAGTTTAGGATCTTTACAGGCAGAAGGAGGAACCAGTTTTCCCCACTGAAAAATCTCACACCATGGTTAGAAGGATGAATCACACCTGGCCCTTCTGCCTTTGTTAGTGCTCTGTTCTTTTCCTTGGCAACCTAATACATAACGTTCTTGTTGAGTTTTTTTGGACAGTGTCCCAAGGACAGCTAGTAGATAGGCTCCTTTCACTTGAATGAATAATTGATCTCAAGTTAAGTACAACTCAAAATAGCAAAGAGCACAATCACTAGCCAGAGGATCTATGTCCTGCTTAGCCCTTCTGGAGCCAGAAAAAAACCTTTGGTAGACAGGCAAGACCTTGCCAATATCTGGGAGAGTTTGGCAAGGCCACTGCAGCCATAACCATACCACATGGGTGGAGCTTCAGAGCAGTACCAGGAAAGCAACCCTATTCATTCGCATGTGACTGTGGCTCAGACCTGAAGCTAATCACATTTTCTATTGCCTTTTTGGTCCCATCTTTGCTGAAGAAAATGGTTTTCTAAAAGGTAGGAAAGGAAACAATTAAGGGGAAAAAGACAACACCACAGTCACAAGGGGAAATTGCTACAGACAGCATATACATTTGCTGTACACTCCTAATGTGACCTCCAATAGAAAGTGAATACTGTACATACACTGCCACCCACCCTGAAGCATATTTGGCAGGTCATCTATCTCCTCTTTTAATGTCCTGCCCACAGTTTTCAAAAACTGAGCCTCATTTACAGTGGAACAGAATAGAACCTGCTTGTAGCCCAAGGGTGGGAGGGAAGGACTCGCTGCTAAGGACTGAAAAAGAACTATTCCACCACCATACAAAGTGAAGACAACAGGAAACTTACTCTGGAAACTAGCAATAGAGAGATCTCCTAGGCCCAAGAAACAAAGAAACAGAAAGAAACATTAAACACAGGTGCAAATGTTCTTAGGAGGGTTAAATAGATGTTACTCCTGCTACCTTCTGTTGGCTTATAAAGTTAAGTTATTCTGTTTGTGAATTTTTATCTCTCACAGAACCTACAGGACCGACTGGCAATATGCTACCCATTTAAGCAACACAGAGACCATTAGACTTTTCACTAAATCAAAAACTCCAGAAGGAAACCAAAGTTCCAGACTTTTAAAAGTAAGATTTGGACTCAGAAATACAAAAGAATTAGGCATTAATCCAGGGAAAACTCTTCCCCAGCACCTTGCTACATGTGCGTAAGGCAGAAAAAATGGCATCTGGGGACTTCTAGCTGCCAGACATGCTGGAGTCTAATAGTGACAAGCTGTATGCACCGCACTCAGTACTGAGCTAACAGATAACACCCATGTGAGAGAATCACATGCCAGCATCTTTTCTCTCTTGGTACTCAAGCCAATCATATTAGAGTATTCTATGCTCAGTAATTCAACTGCATGTGCCTACGAGTTGAAAAGGCAAAGCATCCAGTATGTACCCAGTACTTATCCCTTACTCACTCTGCAAGCTGGGAAGATAGGCATCTTCAGGCTTGGTTTTCAGCAGGTGAGGAAGACGTGTGTACCTGTATCCAAATCCACAGCCCTATAGGAGGTGGAAAAGGGGAAAGACAAGTGTTTAAATGATTTCCAATGCTCTCATAAGAATCTCCGAGACACTCATCTAAAAATTGGCAATTGATTTTAGTGTGCAAGATAAGTGAGAAGTCTCAAAGAAACTGGCCACTGTTTTAAAAAAAATCACAGAACTTCCAACCCACAAGATGGGAAAGCAGGAAGAGCCTGATCCTTACTCGCCAGAGCCGCACAAGTATCCAGTTGGTCTGAGCCCAGGGCCTTTGCTCATAGGGGGCCAACAGGTTCCTCATCATTGATATCCGCCTGTCAAAATTAAAAGTGACAGGTCAGCCACCATGAAAGGGGTATAAAAAGGTTCAGTAGCTAAAGCATTAGAATGGAAAGAAAAGATAAAACAGGGTGTCTGCGGTGTTTGAAAGAGAGGAATTAAAAGTCCATACATCTTGCCTTCTTCAAAAATGAATATTTTTGTGCTTGTAATTGTTTCATTTCCTTTTTTTTTTTTTCAAAGAGAGAAGAATCAACAATATGATATAAGAAGACAGGGGAGATAAGCACTTTCCATACAAACACCAAAGGAAACTCTAGGACTCATGTCTACCTTGGGTGGGTAAAGAGTAGCAAGCTTATTCCAGAAAACATGCTATTTATTTGGAAATATAAAAAAACAAAAACTTACTGCTCTTCTGGAATCCTCTCTACAGCACGGAGCGAGTGTGGATAGCAAACATAGCTGGCCAATGCCTGCATTAGGGAATCTCTGATGTCTGAATATGGAGATAAGAAAGACTTTCATTGAACAAGAGATATAGAAGTAACACAGACTTTCAAAAAAGTATGCAAGGATAATGAGATAATTATTTCTTTTGGTAACAAAGGATAGATCAGCAACCAAGACAAAGACACAGGTCAAAAGATAAACAGGCCTTCTGTGTGTATTATTTCATGCACTCAGCTGAGCTATTAAAAATAACAGAAACCAGAGTCCCTTAGAACTCCAGAAGTGTCACCAAAAACCAGAGAAAAACAAATGTAAGCTTAATCTATTACATCAGCTGAACATACATGCACACAGATACAGTCCAGAATGATGTCTGGAAGTCAACGGCTGCCTTACCAGTGCCCACAATTCTTGGATCAGCAAAGTGCTTAGCTAATATGGCAGCAAGGTGTGTTAATGTCTCTTCGTAGCCTGAAAAAAAGAAGTGTTCTAAATATCAGAATCATAAGCATGCAAATAAATAAAATAAAAATAAAAACCCTTAGTTCCAGGACTCACAACTGCAACACAACAGATTCTAGAATTAACTTTCACATTCAGCATTCAGACTCGTAAAAAGAAAATCCACATGCCTACATCTTCAGCAGACAATCAAGACATCCAGCTTAAAGGCTGGGAGGATAACTATTTTTCTGCACTTCCTCCAGTTGAAGACTCATCCCACAGGGTGCACACACACTATGTGGAGCTGCTTCTATCTAGAATCAGCTCCACACACGCCAGAGCATCCCTGCGTACAGAACTTCAATGGAGGTGCCTCTTAGGGCACTCCCTCCCGATATTTTTAAGTTTATTGTTATATATTTATAATCTGTCCTTCACTGAATAATTCTATGGTAGATTAAAAAATAAAACAGAGGAACAAGGGACAAAGGACTAGGATAGGACAAGGTTCTATCTGAAGATATCTTTCTGAAATGTGTTTTGGTACACAAAGGCTGCGTTTGCACAAGTTTTAATCCAGCTTCAGTCCACTTTCAAAGTGAGAGAATACATTAGCAAAGTATCAAGCTGTTTCCTTTCAGCATGGTCTAACTTGGAAAAGCCACCTTTGGATCAGACAGAAAACAGAAAATGAATAGTCATTATGCTGATGTATTTGGTCACTTGGAAAGTGGTCTCAAACTGAATTAAAATTTAGGTGTGAATGCTGGCATAAGAGAAAGAAGTCCTTAGCTCTCCGATCTTCCCTCCTCTTTCTATTTATCAGGGCTTGCAGTTCTGATTCATAGGTCACTGCTGTTCATATTAATAAAAAATGACAAGCATAGGAATCTAAAACCTCAGCTGTTACAGGCCTATAAGAACTTAGTGAACACTCCTAGCAACAAAAAATAAAGATTTCTGATACTATAAATTTCAAAGGAACCTCTGCTCTTTAACATATTCATCAGACTAGAGAGAAATAGCAAAGTTTGCTGATGACACTAAAGTATTCAGGGTAGTAAAAACTAAAAGTGATGATGACAAGCTCCAGAGAGATCTCTTGACATTGGGTGAGTGGACAATGAAGTGGCAAATGCACAGCAGCAGTGAAAAAGCAAGTAATAAGGGGTAAAAAGGAAGAGAATAAATAGGCAAGCGTCATTGTGACTCTTTATAAATCTATGATGAGGCCACATTTGGAATACTGTTTATAATTCTGGTCACCACACATCAGAAAGAATACTGTGGAACTCAAAAAAGGGCAGGAAAGGGCAATCAAAATGATCAAGGGGCTGGAACACCTCCCACATGAAATTTGTTTGCAATTGTCTAGGACTCTTTAGCTTTGAAAGATGGTTTTTCAGAAGTGACCTGAGTGAAGCATATAAAATTATGCATGGTGTGGAAAAAGTGGATAGAGAAAAATCATTTTCTCAACCACATAGCACTAGAATCTCTGTATGAAACTGACGGGCAGGATGACAATGGGAACTATTTTTTCACCCAGAGGGTTATCAGTATATAGAGTTTACTACCAGAAAAGGTGGTGACAGCAACAAGTCTTGATAGTTTCAAGAAAGGGTTATTCAAATTCAAGGAGGACAGGTATATCAATAGCTACTAGAATGAATGCTTAGATACTGCCTCCAGATTGGAGAAACAGGCAGGATGCATCTAAAAGCTATTTGCAGGGATTAGAGAACAGGTAACAATTTTGCCTTTTGTTTGAGAATGCACAGAAGCAATTGGTGGGCCATTGTGTGAGATAGGATTCCTGGACTAGATGGGCTGTGGCCTGATCTAGAAAGGTCCCTCTTACATTCTTATGTTCATTACATTTAATCACACCATGTACAAAACAATATTTTGCCTTGTTTGCTCCATCATCCAGCTTCTTTCACTGTTTTCAGTGTCTGTCATTGCCAAATAAAGAGTAGAAGCTTTTCCCATTCATTATCTCCACAATCTATATGATTTTGTATATCTTTTTCATGTCCCACTTTTCTCCACTCATTACATATCCTTTCAATTCATACAGCTGCTCTTGATTAATACACACAATAATTTTCAGTGTCTACTCTGAGATGTAAAGAAAGATATTTAGCAAGTTCAGAGTGGTATGTGCAGAATGTTGCTCTACGGGTAAAATACTGGACAATGTGAAGATTGTGAGCATTTACCTCATGCTCACAAAGCTTCACTGGGTCCTCCTGCCGACACCTCCCACATATCTTCAGAAGATGGGAAGAATTTTGTACGAGGCAGGCAAGCAAGCTGAGGGCAAAGAATGTGAGCCAATAGGGAGATGCAGAGAAGGAGATTGACTTGGATAGGAGAGAAGCAATGGCTTTCTCTTCCCTAGTTTCCACTTTTGGCAATTGTCCCAGGAAATATATACTGATTCCCAGTTTTTTCAGTTCTCTTATCAAAACCTAACAAGCAAGTTTGAATGTTACAAAATTCCGATTAATGCACACAGTGATTTAACACAAAAAAAGTACTAGGGTAGGCAGCACAACAACTCAGCAGATTCATACTGGAAATGGAAGCAATGCTTCTACAACTTGCCAAAGTAGTATCAAGATTAGAATCCCTAAGGCTTTTCTGTAGCCTTACATTTGAGAAGGGCAGAATATTTGTGCAGATGGAGAAACTGAGAAAGGGATTCTCTACCCCTCCAAATACTGAATAAGGACATTTGACTATATAGCCTCCAGACTTTAACTCTACACTTCTACAATTTTTGTTTTGTTGTTTTTTACATAGAAATGAATATCTGTAGCAATCTCATTTCTGTGCCAAGTACATATTTTCTCATGTCCTGGATTCTATCAGCTGAAACAAACCCTCACTTAAAGCCCAGTTCGGCTTATCAATGTCTCACCTGGGAGCTCCTCCATGCTGTTGACTGGGCTGAAGTAGTTCTTGAGAGCACTGTAGCTATTCATAGCCACACTGAGATAAAACTCTGGCATAAATGCAAAGAGTGACCCAATCCTGTCTCCATGCTCAATGGTGCGAATGCAAACCCGCAGCAGCCAATATATATCTTGCATCTTCTCCTACAAAAGGATAATTCCACATCAGTCTGAATCTCAAATGCCAGAAAAGAATCCAGGTAAATAAAGGGACAGAGTAGATACTGCGAGCACACACACACAAAAAAAGCAGATGGAAGATATCCATGATATCAAACTTCACACAAAACCTAAAGAAAATGTAGTGCTATCAGGTGAAGTGTTTCTGCAGTTGAAATGAAATATTAGTTTTATATTTATATTTCTATCCTGCCCTATACCCAAAGTCTCAGAGCAGGTAACAACATTGTATACATTGCTGGAATACATTGTATACAATACTGGCATACATTAACTAAAGGCCAGCTTGCAAGATACAGAAGCAATAAAAAAGCTTCCATTCAACCACAGCTGAAATACTTGTTATGAGTTAAAACAAGGCACTTCATAGATAGTCTATTTACATGATTTGCATTCTCACCTTTGAATAAATTGTAACATTTATCCAAGCAAGCCGTCGACTCAGGTGATTAAGCTTCTCAGAGAAAACCTTTTGACTTTTCACCAGTTCTTCACAGATATCTCTTCTCTGAATTGAACAGAAAAGGGGATGAGTAATGCTGTATATCTTCATGTGTTCTCAGAAGTACTGTATATATACAACAATTATAGTACCAAATTTCATAACTAACTAGTTCGAATTCTGTTGATGAAAAGCATGAACTTCAAGAGTCCTCGGAAAGGAATGTCCACAGAAAGATGGGCAAAACCACCTCTATCACCATAGTACCCAGCAAATTACTACAGGAGATAGGAACTATTTAGAAGCTGAGAAACTGTTCTGAAGATATAATTAAAATGCTTTTCAAACAACTCAACTCACTTCTTTAAACAATGAAACCTTAGAGGAAAGAACTAATCTAAGATTTTGACTTCCTTCGGTGAAAATAATTTTGCCAAGGAAATAGAACCATGATTTGCACAAGTTCATACAAAAACAGAGGGCTACACGAGCCAAGATAAGATACTGATTTGTTGATTTTTCAACAGCCAGGGGCAAAAAGGAGATACTACAATGTAAAACTACAATATAAAAATGGTAACCACATTTCCACAAAGATTCTTATAATTTTTACAAGCACAAATCAGCTGGGATCTGATTCTTCAAGGCTTTTTGCAACTTATAAGTGGTTAGCATGTGATACCCCATATTATCATTTTTTATAAATACAGGTTCAGTGAAAGAACAAAGTATTTATTACACAAGCACCATGCTTCTTTTAAGTTTTTATCCCACTCAAATGGAGGATCATTACTTCTTAGTGTGTGTTGGATTTCACAAAATTAGTTGTAGCAACAGAATGCTAAATGCTTTTGAAAAAGAAAAGGATACAAACACTATTAGCCTATTTTAAGGGAGGTAAATACAACACCATATCATACGTAAATACATTTTTCAGAACTGTCCCATAGAAAAATCTTAGTATTTTCCCTTTGAAGGAGGGGTTTCATTCCCCTCTCCAAACAATTATTTTAAGACAGGGTTCTAGCAACAAAACCCTGAAAAAGTAAAACCAAGCATTACTTGACATTACTAGATGCTGCTGGAAACAGGAATTACAGTACTATGTTCAAGCTGTGTGTTGGTTTTATTTCTAAAGCACTTTGTTGAACATAGAGCTGTAACTTTAAAGGGGAATTCAGGCGGGAGCTAAATCTTCTGTGTGTGCCTAGTTGTTATAGGTTCTCCTGTCAATCTGAAAACATCACTCTTAGAAGAGTTTCTTACCCTCTTTGGACATCGACTGATCTTTTCTTCAGTATCTTTCAGGGCCATAGCATATTCATTCACATCATCAGATACACCTACCATCTGAAACAAATTAAGTGTCAGTAACACCAGCTAGCGATTGTCCAGAAAAGTTATAGCACATACTGAGTTGTATCCAGAAAGTCCCAGAGGAGAGTTTGATACTTACTGTGAACCTCATTTCTGGTTTGCAAAGGATAAGATACCCCTGACAGACAGGTTATTCTCCAGATCCATCCAAAGAAGGTAAGGAAATATGTGTCTGAGACAGATTACTCCCTTCCTGCTCAGTAGGACACGTCCTAGTTCTGTTCACAACCAAAGATGAAGCACTGGTTTAACAGGAAAAAGTAAGATTGGCACTTACTGTGAAATGGATCTGAAAAATGAACATGAGGTCTCCAGCATACAGCAGGTTAATATGGTGACCCAACAACAAACAACAGCTAGACTTTCCTCAGCAATTCAAGCTCTTCACATACTTCTGGCAGATACTTTTGCCCTACCACTAGAACACAAAAATATTCTTCTATGACCCTGAAGACTAATGAAGAAAAAACAGCAACAATAAAACACGTTAAAATAAAAAGCATAACACCAATCAAATGTACAGGCTTGACTAGACCAATAAGCGAAGTAAAAAACAAACAAACACCACACTCATCTAAGGGCTGGGGCTGGAGTCCTCATGTTCATTTTCTGGAGCCACTATTCACAGTAAATACCAACAGTACCTTCCTGGAAAATTGAAACAAAGGGTGTTTTTCCACTGTCAAAAAGTACCCATTTTTGCACTCATTTAGGGCCTATTTGGGTGTGAGCCGGATTATCCCATTTCCACCACAGCACCCATTGGGGACCCGACTGTTTCCACTGCCGTGGGGGAAATCCAGACCTAATGGGTACATTTTGGCCCTTAATCCGAATTTTCTGTAGACCCCATTAATGGGGTCTACAATGGGGTCTTCTGCCAGAAAATCCGGATTAAAGGGAGCCTGTTTCCACCAGAAACAGGCAATGGGGTCAAAAGGAGGCTAGAGGGAAAGGATGCACCCATTGGGGGCCCCTTAAACCTAGGCTCCGAAGCCACTTCAAAGCCACTTCAAAGCCATTTCAAAGCCATTTCAAAGTCTGTGCAAAATAGCTCCGGGGTGCCTTTGAAATCTGTGCTGATCTTCGGAGTGAACTTCGGAGTGATTTCGAAGTGACTCCGAAGTGACTCTGAAGTCATTTGGAAGTTCACTCCGAAGATCAGCACAGACTTCAAAGGGACTCTGGAGCTATTTTGCACAGACTTCGAAATGACTTCAAAGTCAATTCGAAGTGGCTTCAAAGACTGCCCCCCCCGCCCCCCGAAACACCTGGGATAACGGACCGACCCCTTGGGGGTCTATCCGGATTCCCCACATGGGTGCAAAGCTGTTTCCACAGCAGGGATGTTAGCACCCATTGCTAATGGGTGCTACACCTCCCGTGAAAACACATTGGGTGCTTCCCTTAATCCGGATCTACTAGATCCGGATTAAGGAATGTACCCATTCCTTAGATCCGGATCTTCTTAGATCCGGATCTAAGGGCTGCAGTGGAAAAACACCCAAAGACTCCAGTGAACCATTGAACTCACCATAAAAAATACAAAAGTGTAGATGTAGGTGTCTACATCCATTAACAAATGTAGAAGAACCCTTCTGCTGACTGTGGCTTCAGCTGTTGTCAAAAAATCTCCTACGTACACTGTTCTATAAATTTACTAATTTCTCCTATGGAACTTTGCCCAAAAAGCTGTTGCTACTGCCTGCAGCTCTAATGGAATGTAAAATAATGTTCTCAGGATGGTGTTGTGCTGAGTCTGAATTTCCAGCTAGGATCCTCCTACAAAGAAGCTAGGATGACTGTGACAAATACCTTAAGTAGTCAATGAGATTTTCCACATAGCATTGCACGTTCTGACTATGGATCCCCATCTAAAGGCTATAAAGGTCTTGACTACTCTATCCTCATACTCAAGAGCCAAGAATTCTATTGTTCAGAAGATGCAATTTACTTGATCCAAGCTGGGACTGAGAGAGCCATTCTCTTATGAGAAAAAGGTTCTATCCACGCTGGGCCATTAGAACACTTCATCCACAGTATGGACCAGTTTACTGACAGACCACTTCCCCACCCAATCAAGGACATAGGAGGAAACACTGGAGCAGGATTCGATGCAAAAATGGAACTGTATATCACTCCAACTGCAGACTTTTTACAAGCAGTCTATGCATTCTATCCTGGTATACCAGATCACAGCCAGCATGCAGACAGTAAGCCAACCATGGTCCAATATATCAAGATTGGTGTTGTTTTGCCAGGTACTGGGTGTTTAGCCAAAAAAGTCCCAGCCAGGAAGGAGCAGGCCAATGGTAACCCAACTCATTGTGGGACATATTGCCTTCTGTGCCCACTGAAGCGCAAGATAGCCTCACAATGCAAAAAGGATGAAAAATTCTACAATTTATATTTTCAATGGCAGGCGTGAGGCTAGGAACAAAGCATCAGATAACAAAAAATATCTCAGCCAATAAGGAGCCACTGTTGTTATTTTTGGCCTTCTCCCTGCAGAAAGTGCAAAACAGTAGTGAAGACCACCGATGAAAGAGAGCATCTAGCCTTATGAACCCCAGAGAAAGAGAAGTAGCTTGTGTTTTCCCCTCTGCAACTGATTCCACAAGCAGAAGAGAACACCTCTGTGGTGGTGATGCCTCTCTTGTGTTCTGCCATACAAAACACTTTTGTTAGGTTGGATTGTTTTGTTCACAAAGGCAAACTCAGGATAACCCAAGAGGGGACAGGAGATAAGTCTCTGAGATATTCTCCATGAGAGTAATCAACAAACACTGCAGGACTCTCCAGTTTGTCTGTAATGGAAGGTCTATTCCTATGGGCAATCAGGGAGGTTACTAAATTCAGCTTCAAGATCCTATCTGAAGATATATATATACAATACCAAGTAGTTTTTAATGTCTGTGAGAACCCACTTGCAGACACTCTTGTTATATTTTATTGTTCTAATTTGTTTGATTTTAAATGTTGTTACCCACCCTGAGATCTTCAGAGATAGAGCAGGATAAAAATGCAAATAAAAATTTAAAAATATCCAAAGCAGCAGCAGCAAAAAGCCCATTCCCACAGGTTTCTGGATGTTGTGATAGCATAGTATAGACCCTTCAAAGTAAGCCTGCTTAAAAGAATGATGCATATCACTCTGACTACATTCTGACTATGAAAAAAGAGCAACCCAAGTGACCTTGATAAAACCAGTTAGCAATTCATTCATTCATTCATTTACTAATCCACCAAACATCTGTCAATTTAAAAAGCTTTATTCCAGATTCACTTTGGTTTCAACCAAAAACAGATAATACTTTTGAACTATCTGGAAGCAAATCGGAAAAAATCATGACGTCTGTTATTTCCACTTAAGAGGATCAGCTTGCCATGAATGATAAAAAGAATCTGCAGAATTTGACATCCAAAGAACTGAGCAACAATAGGACTAGTTTTCTGAAACAATTTTTACATATGCAGTCATCATTTCAAAAATAAAATCTAGCTGTTAAAAATAAGAGATGTTGCATGAAAATTTCCACAAAGATAGCAAGGGGCTGACCTTCTTTTACAGAGTAAGGAAGGTTGAAGAAGCCTACATTATTCCTGCAATAAGAACTCTGCAGATGGAGTATATGACAGTATCGTGAAAATCTTTGTTTGCCCACATAATGCCGTCTGTATCCACCGTAATCTTATCACAACTCTTCTCTAGTATCTCAAACTCAGCTGTATGAGATTCCAATATGATATTCTCCACCGGCCCTTACATTTGGAGTTTACAGTGGGTAATTCCTCTT
>MTQE01000401.1:22389675-22400494 GCA_014337955.1 Aspidoscelis marmoratus
GACCCCATTAAAGGGGTCTACTATGGGGTCTTCAGTCTTAAAATCTGGATTGTAGGGAGCCCTAGACTCTTTCTTCTGAAAGTTTAGTATAATAATTAAATCCCACCTGTTCTCAGCCCTTTAGGAACCAAGCCTACAACTCAAACTCTAGGGCTGTGGTCACACCTTCACTTTAAACCTTCAGTCCATCTTCAGATTTGGCAGCTCATACCTTTTGATTTCTTTTTTATTATTAATTTTATTTATAATAAGAATACATATAACAGATTACCCAACAAGTGTAACTAACAAACAAAAAAGATTACATAAATATAAGTTACTTCAAAAGTTAGTCATTATTGGAGAAGAAATTTAATCACAGTAGCAGTGAGGTGCTTCTTGTATTCAGTTGTTGAATTCTGATAGTTAATGTGTTCCAAATTTTTTGAAACAGGTAATACACCCTTATAGAGATTATATTGTAATGAGTTCAACAATGCCAATATCAGAAGATTTGGTGTACCAACTTTTGATTTTTAAAGTTACCTGTATTTTCCAGTTTTTAGTTATGATTTATCTAGCAGACAGAATCATGAAGTGTAACAGTTGTATTCTCTTGGCAAGCCTGTTATCAGTAATAATACAAAGCAAGCACATTTCTGGTGTTAATTTAATAGGGACCTGAATTTCAGTATCTTACCAACTCCACCACATTCCTGCTGCCCTGCTGCACACCTTTTCACTTCTATCCATTTTATTTGTGGACTTTCTATCCTCCATGTATACTTCCATGAATGGAAAGTTCACAAATAAAATGGATAGAAATGAAAAGGTGTGAGCAGTTAAGTTTGAAGCTGAACTGAAGGTATGACCACTAATACTGAGATTAGCAATCCTTTCCCTAGATTGGGAAGCTTAACGTCAGACTGAATCACAAAAGCATCTAATTCAGCTCTCTAACATCTGTATTTGGTAATAATTTAAATTTTTACTTTTTACAGACTAGTATCTTGCAACTAGAAATTATTCTTCCAAATCTGTCCCAGCTGGAATGCCATGAAAATATTACTCACTATCTTCTTCTGTTCGTTGTTCCACATTCAGTGTTCGAACTTTAACCTTCTCCAAGGCACCTGGTGATCTCCTTGGAGTCATAAGACTGACGGCTGCAGTACTGAGGAAGCGATTAGCACGCCCTAGGGTTGGTGAACTGAGCCAGCTCGGCCTAGCCAAAGCACCTCCAATCGCCAATGCAGCAGCCGGACGCTGAGGAACAGAAGAATATCAGATATACAGTAGTGTATGTTCAGCTGACAGTTCTTCTACATGATAAATTGAAGCTATCTTCTTTGCCCTGGACAGTTCAAGCAATGTGTCCCAGGTGTGCATATATACTAGTGTTTGAAATATTCCCATTTCACTGGTGGATCTTGTATGAAAAACGCACATGAGAGAAAACCTTACCAACAGTCCAAATTTGGCTTGCACACATTTAACTGTGAAACAGGTTAAACATTTATCACCTGATATGGATACAGGACAGAAATAGGAGTAATAGTGGTAGATTAATCTGGTAGTGTACAGCAAGGAGTAAAGAGGCTACATCAGATTCTACAGATTTTCCTGCAAACTAACGAAGATTAGTCAAGTTGCCTAGATCACAGATTTACATATTTTAAGAGTACTAATCCTCTCAGAATCTTCCAATACATTTTTAAAAATGAGTATTAATCCACTGGTCACTTATGGTTTTTTCCTTGAGTGTCCGAAAAAGATAACTTCTTAGATTGTGGTTTCCAAATAAGCTAAAGCAAGTTGCAAGGCAACCGTAGGTTCTGCTAATTTCTATAATGACTGCATTTTTTGCTGTCTGGAAGTTCTCTATCTCCCAACAAGCCAACTTGAAGTTCTCTTTTCCTAAACCTTCTGCAAATTGCATATTACTTTAAAAGAGAGAACTCTTCACAAGAAGCAGAAGAAATTAATATGCCTTCTGTCTTTAAAAATTCCTTTACAAATTGAGATAAACTCAGTCCCATCTATCATCTCTTCTTTGCTACCAGGACAATGGCAAATAAGTGGATTATTCATTTTTACTTGTAACATTTGTATCCCACTCATGCGATAAAACACAACACTAAAACATATTTAAAATATAAGTCACACAACCTAAATTCAGGACTACATTTAGAAGAACTACAAATCAAAGGCCAGGTGAAGAGGTATATTTTAATTATATGCTGAAAAACCATATAAAGCTGGTATCTTGGCATACCTGGGCTGCTATTCTATACCTTCACACCTCCAAGGGTGAATTACAACCAAGTGCCCAGAAGACAAAGATATTATGGGTTTATGGCTCCTAAGATTGGGTTTTATGGCCTGTGTTGGGCAGGGCTGCATTCCTCATTAAATAGCAAGTCCACTTTACCTTGTCCTAAGAGTGATATCTTCAACTAGTCCATCACTGACAACCATTTCTGTATCAGGACAGCTTGGCCATAGTTTTTAGACTATTAGACTGTTTAGATTACTGTAACATATTTTTCACAGGGTGCCCCTAATGACATAAAAAGTGATTTAGAATGCTACAGTCAGACTTCTTTAAATTATACCCATAGGATATAAAGACTAACGTATTTCCATACAGACTTTATGGTTTTTTTTTCATAATTAGAAGACCTAAATAATTTGAGACCTAGATGTTTGAGAAGTATATCTCTCTCTACACAAACCTACTTGTATGTTAATTTTTAATGGAGGCCCTCTTATTTTTGGGGGGGGGGCTAGAAGCAAGTAAGCTTTCCCTGTGGTAGCTGGAAATTTGACTTGTACCCAATGCACTTAGTGGTTTGAGTTTCACAGAAGATCTGGGATGCAAATCCCCATTTGGCTACAAAAGTCCACTGGGTCTAACTCATCTCACAAGGTTGTTGTGAAAAATAAAATGGAGGAGAGAAGAAGACTATTTAGAACTGAGTTTTTCAAATGAAATATTCGATATAAATAAATGCCTCTTTTTTACTGGCTCCTCCCACAGACCTAAACTATTTTTCTTCCAGAAAATAGTAAGACCGGACCCAATGGCTTTACTTCTTATCTTATAATTTCCTTCACTGAGAATGACTTTGGTTCACTCTGGCTTATTTGACGCAGGACCATTAGACTCACTTGTGCTGATGACACTGCTGACTCTTCATCTTCATCCAGATCATCCATTGTCACAGCCTGAAGTTCTGCAGGATCAATCAGAATATTTGCCTTTGAGGCCAGGTCATCTGGGAATTAAAGAAAAGGGGCATTACTAAACACAGTTGCCTAAGGACATTCCTTCCACCACATGCCTTCTCTGTAGTACAGTTACCAAAAACCCAAAGAGTAGTACAACTGAAGTAACTCAATAACCATTAAAAAGCTGCATTCCCAAGGATAATTGGTCTTACTGAATGGGATTTACTTCTTAGTAAACATTCATAGCACTATGTTGTAAATTATTAGACTCGGATCTTAAGATCAAACAAAGGGGAAGGAAAGAAAAAGAAAAATGCTTTTAAAATATGGAAGGAAACTGTAATTTATAAGAATGGGATGTAGAATCATTACAAGCATAACTCTGTAGTTTCGTTTCCACAAACAACAATACAATGGACAACCTCTATTCAAGTACAATCACTGCCACATGGAAAACTGGGTGTCTTGGGAACCACAGAGCCCCAACCTCCCAATGTAAATCAAGAGACAATCAACCAATTGAACCCAATGGTACTTTAGAAGCTAAGTCCCATTATTGAAACTTTCGAGGATGGCATTAAATGAGTGAAGTCACATTTTACAAAGCATGTAAAAGAAACACTGTGTTTTGAAAAACTGTGTGGTATAAAGGAAGAACAGGCATACATGTGATCTCTTACACACATATAGGTAGAGTGGTAATATCTTTATTTAATAGAGTCTTAAAGATGGATAAGGAATTTCTTTCCCAAGTATTCTAAGTAAAACTATACTACTCCTAAAATAATGGTATTATTTCTGATATTCCAAGCAGAGACATAATAGTATCCAAAGACCCATGCTCTGTTTTGCCCCTATTTTAACTTGCTCACTGTTTAGCCCACTTCTGAGTATATACCATAGGTGTAAAACTTGTGCTTCTTTAAATATCAACTGTATTTTTACAGTAACTTTTCTGGGGTTGAGAAATTTTTACCATGTCTGATACCATATTCCCCAAGCAAAGATATAACATTGGTTTTGCTCAATACGCACAAAAGCACATTTTTAAGGTTTAATATATAGAAAGAGGCAAAAACTCACCCCAGGTCATCATATGCCAATATTTATACAAAATTACGTACTTAAGAGGAGCCCTGCTGGATCAGGTAACAACCAATCCAGTCCAGCATCCTGTCCCACACAGTGGCCCACCAATTGCTCATGGGCATCTCAAGCAGAAGCTAAATGCAAACCTTTACCTGCTCTCAAATTCCAACAAAAGGCCTTAGAGGCACCCTGCCTGTCCCCCAGCCTGGAGTATGAGGAAGAAAATCTGCTGAAGAGGGCAATTTAGAGCGAAAAAATAGAAAAAGATCAACGTATCCATTCCCACACATGTCCTACATTCAAGACTGTGTTGTATGTAAGTCTAGTAAAAGACAGTCCTAGAGAAAAACAACCACAGAATGTGCTATTCTGCAATTAAATCAGTGGTATATGGCAGCGACTACCCTTTTCAAGTATAAAACAAGTCCAGAAATGGGTGTTGAAGAAAGCTAAAAATGTTAACAAAATAGGTAAAATGCTCTGTCAACACTGCATTGCAATCATTTTCAGATACAATGGCTGCTTCTGCAAACTTTCCTCTTCTTGTGTATTCTGTCCTTGAGGCTCCTCCTAATGCAGAGAAGAAGGGCCAGGCTCCAGGGAACAGTCAAATCCATTCAGCTTGATACAAAAACAAACTTCTAGAGATTTTCTTCCAGGATGAAGAGCATCAAGATATATTAAAAGGGGAGTTGGAAATTACAGTTGAAAAACTGCATGTGAGCCTTTTAATATATCTTGACGCTTCATCCTGGAAGAAAATCTCTAGAAGTTTATTTGTGTACCAAGCTGAATGGATTCAACTGTTCCCCGGAGTCGGGCCCTTATCTTTGCCAAACACATGGCCAAGCGGCCCCAGTGCCCTAATGTCTGGTTTGACTTCTCAGAAGAGCACCTGGAAGAGCAGAAGGCAAGTATTAATCAGGAGCTCACAGGCCAAGCCGCATCGTCTGCCCTTTTATCTTCTAGTCCCAGAGAAATAATTCTTGGTTTTGGCCTCAGAGGCCGTAAACACAACTGCTGAAGTTGACTAGGCAATTTACATATAAATCTATTCCAGCTAATGTAAATTAACATGCCCCAAAATGTACAACTCATATCATAACTGCTATTTAATAATCAGGGAAGGTCACAAGCGAAGAACAGCTTCTCCAGGTCACTTCAGAAGTTTGGTAATCATCAGTAAATTATGATCATTAATGACATTTATGCTAAAATGATTAGCTGTGGTAATATATGAAACATTTCTTAATAGAAATGGACATAGAACATGGCTGCTTCCTAAAGACTAGAATTCTTACACTCTTGCAAGCTTCTCCCTTTTTTTCCTTTTCTCAGCAATTTAATTTGTTCCTGCAGCAGTATTTCCATTTGCTTCTACATTAAATAACTTGACATAAAGTTCGTGAACTACCCTGACCTTTGAAAGTCTTCTTGAGATGAGATAAGAGTCCCCCAAGTCGCTGAAGATCAAAGTAATCCACTTTCCCATTATAGAAGAGTTGAGGAGGGACATACGCATCTAAGGGAAAGACAAAATTATTTCATTCAGCCAGTTTATATCTGCCCTTCAAAAACAAAACAAGAAAGGCACACATAATCTCAGGGTAGCTTACAAAATTTTTTTAAAAATCATCGCATTTTTTAAAAAAAATCATAAAAATATGAGAGGAAAACAATCTAACTACACCAAATTAGGCACAAAGATGGAAAATTTTCTAATCTTAATTACTATTTTAGCTGCCAAAAGCTAAAATAAATAGATGGGTTTGAAGTTCTTTTTGAAAGAAAACAATGTAGGTGATTTCTTGTTTCTCCTGGTGGAGAAAATTTCACAGCTGGGCCCTACCAGACGCAAAAGGCCCTTATTCTATTAATATTGTTTGCAATGGATGATAAACCAGGCTTTCTCCCTAGATGGTAGTACCTAGGATGCCACCGCATTGATGTAAGTGGTCATATCCACATCCAGAGATGTCTAGAGCTTTGGATATATGTAGAATTACCTTGAAAAGAACTCAGAAGGAAGTCAGTGCATCTCCTACAGCATGGAATTCCTAGAGTCACTGTTGTCACTGGAGGCCCCAGTGGCTAGGAATTCATACAATGTCCTTAACTTGGGACCAGTTTATTTAGCAGATTAGCTCTCTCAGTAAAGACCTGTAAGGTGACCGAGATCTTCAGGGGAGGTCTGTAGGCATCACAAATGACTGAATGCCATCTTATGATTACCCGCAGTTAAGCCTTTTCTGTGAAGGCACCCATTCTCTAGAACAGTCTCCCCTTTGATATTTGTGGGGTAACTATATTTCTGGCTTCTGGGTACCAACTGAAGACCCATCTCTGTATCCTGGTCTCTCCCAAATGGTTTTAGATGTTTGTTTGCTTTTAACATTCTGTAAGCTGCAGTAAACTGAATTCTCAATCCCAAGATGCATTTGACTCAAATTTATCCACCAGGTCTTTCAGTGTGAGCCAGCCAGGACAGGGTCGCTTTATTTAGAAATAGTATCTCCTTCACTAAAAAAGAAAAGCCCTCCAAACTGGGGAAGGTGAGGGGACCAATGAGGCAGAGTGGAGATACTATTGGTTCACCACCCGCTCCATTGCCCAACAGCATCCTTGACTGAGCTGGCAGAGGTGGTTTCCAGTCATGTCAGTGTAAAACCCCAGGGTGTTGGTTCTGCAGGACTTCAACATTCTTGCTTGGACTAATCTCCCAGGGCATCACATAGCAATTATCTGCAGCATGGTCTTCTCTGTGGTGGCACCTATTGTGTGAAACGTTTTCCCCTCTAAGGTTCATGGGGTGTCTACATTTACAACCCTGTAGATGCCTACTGAAGACTTTTTTTCACCCGGGTCCTCTCAGTGATACTGTTCTTTCCTATCTACCTTTTAAAATCATATTTTTTTTGGTTTAAATAGACCTGTTTTAAATATTTAACTTATTGTCTTTCAATGTTTTTGTTTATCGCTTCAAGATCTTTGATGGGAAACAGTATAAAATGCCATAAACAAGCAAATAATCAACCCAATAGGAAACACTATGGTTAATGCTACTGAAAGTCACTAGGGATCCAGGAGTATCAGCAAAATGAAGTCACCCAGTGATGGCGAACCTTTTGAGCTTGGTGTGTCAAAATTCGCAAGAAAACCTAGCTTAACTCGGGTGCTGTGTCACATCTAGAAATATCCATAATTTTGTGAATTTTGTAGCTCTAGTAATATTTCATTAAAAGCAAAAACAAACAATTCTTTACATTAGTGACTTTTGTTGCTGAATTTCATTTGCTAATATTCAATTGAAAGGTGGTATTTCGTACACTTCAACAACAGGCAAGCACTACACGCCCAAGTGCCAGGGTGACCATGTGTGTCACCCAAAAGGGCTTCGTGTGTCACCTGTGACACGCGTGTCATAGGTTGGCCATCACCGCACTAGGGTAACAAAGCCATCAAGGTGCTATACCTGCCTAAAACTTGGCTAGAATGGGTATAGATAACCAGTTTCTTCCAGGTTTTACTACATTTGGGGCATTCTCTCTATAGCCTAGGCCAGGAACGTGAGATTTGCTACCAGGCAATGCTCATTCAAGACCTTACGGAAGGGGTGAATCACCTCAATCTATTTAGGGAGATGATTTAATTAACAACAGATAATAATTGACAGAGGCCTTTCCAAGGCATTCACTAATCTTGTAAGAGTTTGGAAAAGGTTTTTTGTTGTTGTTGGATTACAACTCTTCATGAACTAGTGGCCAGTGGCTGCAAAGCTTAATGATTCACAGTCTAAAGAATATAAAACTTTCCAGATTCTACATCTTACAGAGCATCCTTCTGCTAGCAGGCTTATAAAGAGGGAGGGATGGCTTATGGAATGAATCACAAAACTGATGCTGTTTTGCTGGGACCAATTCAAAACACAGAACCTATCTACAGATCAGTGGCATGGCAAGAGCAATGGAGTAGATGGTTTTCCTGCCTGCCATTCATGTGCCTGCTAGTATGCTTTGTCTACTGAGAACCTTTTTTTAAAAAGAATTCTCCTTAAAATTAGCTGACTCCTCCAAGTACTGCTGGGTCTTCAGTTCTACACTTTCAGTAATGTACAGAATTACTGTGCTGCACGCAGCTTTAAGAATTCCAGATGTGATTTCCTTCATCAAACATGTATCATGATAGGCATTATGTATCACTAAAAATATATTTTTCTAGTATCATAGGCAAATTACCTTCACTGCTCAGCGCTGAAGGATTCTTCACCTTGTGCTCATCCCAGTAATGTCTCAAGGCTGAGATTAGCCGGTGCAAGAAGCATACCATGTACTCTGGAGGACACAACACCGTCAAATTCTAAGGACAAAAAATAAATAAAATAGGATGGCAGCACTACAGGACACCTGCAGGAGCTGTGTTGAGTACCTCCATCCACTTAGATACAAGTGATGCCCATAGAGTTGCTTCCCAGGCTACACAGAACATTTCCAGGAAGTGCAAAAGTTAATATGCATCACAGATATGCCTGTATTTCCAAGCAAGCAATAGAAAGCAAGGATCTACCCAAGTTGTACTATGCATTAATAAAAGAAATGCAGGACCAACTTAGCAGAAAAAAGATTGGCTTCTAAGCAACAGAACACTCTCAAGCAAGCACGAACAAATGATACATGTCACCCAATTGACACTGTTAGGCTGAGAAAGCCCATATAAAGAAAATGTAGAGATGTGTGCAGAGAGGTAACTAAATGTCACAAGGATCACCAGACTGACTCAAGGCTGAATGAAGTAAGGATTACAACACAGGGATTGAGCAAGAATGGATTGTGCAAGAATGAAGTAATACTTGCAACACAGGCTTGTGTAATACAAGGGAAATGAGTCACCTTCTGGTGATAAGCAAAGTGTATAAATGTGATCACACACGGCTGTGTGTGGCCCTTAGTTGAATGTTCGAGACAGGAGAGGGAGAGAGATGCTAAGATGTAACCGCTACAAAAAATAAACAAAGCCTCTACTGAGATCTATCTCTGTCTGTTTGCTGGAAACTGTGGGCAGAGAGAGGAGGGAGGAAAAGTGCTGAAATGGACAGCGACAAACTGCTGACAGCCAGAAGTAAGAGAGACACAGAAGTTTATTTTTCCTCAGCACAAAGAAGCGCAACTCTGCGAAGATTTATTACCAACAGGGGGGTACCTGACACCCCACTACCCCCCAACAGACACATCTAAGAACCACTGAGAAATTCTTATGCTGTGGCTAAGTATGCTCTGGTCTGAAAGAAAGAACAAAATTCTGGATATAAGAAAAACTGGATTCTGTAAGCTTAAATAAAATAGGATCCATGGAGTCAGGAAGAGTTGGACACAGCTGAACGACTGAGCAACAGCTTCAAAGTAAGCAAATTTGTAGGTGTGTACATTCTGCAGCTATTATTTCCATTTCTGCTGGGAATGGACAAAGGCAAGGAAAACGGAGAAGGAAGGCTAATTGTCTTATTTTAATTTATAGCCTCCGCTCTAGTTAAATGTTTCAACTATTTGGAACAGCCACATACACTACATAAGGGAGACAGTGTTTAGGTGCACCAGGGCACCTTCTCTAGTCTTTAGGACAGCGGTTCTCAACGTGGCTAATGCCACGACCCCCCAATGCAGCTCCCAATGCCTCCGCAACCCCAGGGGCGGGGCCAGGGGCGGGGGTGGGGCGGGGCCAGGGGCGGGGCCAGGGCCACTGGCGTCGCGTTCGGTCCTCCCCGACCCGCAACTCCTCCTTGGGGGGGGCGACGCCGGATTCCAGCGGGCGAAGGGGGCGGGCGGCGAGGCACCAGGCGGTGCGGGTCTGGCACCCTTCACCGCCATCGCCGCCCGGCAGGCAGGCAGGCAGGCATAGCACTGGGCGGGCGCCCACCCTCAGCAGCCAGCCCAGCCGCCCGGGGCTGCCCACAGTCGCCGCCGCCGCTGCCATCTGCCTCGCCTCGCTCGCCTTGCCTCAAGCACTGCCGGGGATGCTCCTGCTGCCGCCTCGAAGGCAACTGCCACCCGCCGCCACCGATCTCTCCTCACAGCAGCAGTGGCGCGGCGGCGTGGCGGGGGCGTGGTGGGGGGATGCGAGGGGGCCTGCGGGAGCTTTTGGGGACCCCGCCGAAATGGCTACGCGACCCCCTATGGGGTCGCGACCCACAGGTTGAGAACCACTGCTTTAGGAGCATTACCAAGGTATACCTGCTTCTCCTTAAGTTCTCTGCAATGCTCCCTGCCTGAGCGGTGGGGTCAAAATGATGCTGTGCATTTTCAGGGCCATTTGGGCGTCCCCCAGCCTGCACAAGCCCTCAAGATGGGGAGTAACACAGCTTCAGCACAGTGTGATTCCAACAACAACAGGATCATTCCTTGCTCCCCATTTCTGAGATGCTGTGACATACCATACCCCTGCCTTGTTTGGATTCAACTTTAGTTGACTGCTCCATATTTATATTTATATTTATTTATTTATATTTATATTTATATCCCGCCCCATA
>MTQE01000401.1:22414226-22425392 GCA_014337955.1 Aspidoscelis marmoratus
ATAAGATGACTGGGTGTATAAGACGACCCCCAACTTTCCAGTTAAAATATGGACTTTGGGATATACTCGCCGTATAAGAAGACACCCAGAGTATAAAAGGACCCCAGACTTTTGAGAAGATTTTCCTGGGTTAAAAAGTAGTCTTATACGCCAGAAAATACAGTAGGTCTTATAATAACAACCGGGGGGGAAAGGACTTCTTCACACCTACAAATTCCATACAGATATGCAAGCAACTTATGTTACTCTTTGCTCCTTGATTATAATTTAACAATATAACTGCTACTGAACTTTTGTTTAGTCGTGCTCTGATTTGTTTTTAACAACTTCCCTTGTTACACAAGTGGAGGCTTCACTTCTGTCTCCCTGAAGCAACAGGACATGAAGCTCATTATGCATATTGCACAGTAGTCCCTCACTATCTGCATATTTGACTTTCAAGTTTCAAATATTTTCCACACAGCATTTGTGATGCATGTTCAGTATTCATGAGTTTAAAAAAACAAAACTGAGAACTCACGTACTCACCTTATTTTTAGGTCCAGAACTTTCGGGTCTGTTGTTATTCACAAGTTTCAAAAACAGCATGTTTTTTAGGAACCGAACCCTCGTGACTAGTAAGGGCCTATTGCAGTCACACACTGTCAGTCCCCTCCATGCCACAGTCCTGCACCTCTGCAGTCCTGCAGTACAGCTCCATCACTCCTTGGCATTTCCCCTCACAGCATTTGAGGGATTGCCCAAACACTACTGATAGACCTCTGACACTTCTCCTCTTGCTGCAAGCTGAAGGATAAAAGTTCACCTCTTTCATGTGGTGAAATCAGTCCCTAGCATTTGTAATGATTTGACAAATGCTAAGCAATATAAAAACATAAGAGGAGGTCTGCTAGATTGGGCCACAACCCATCTAGTCCCGCACCCTGTCTCGCACAGCGGCCCACCAATTGCTTCTGGACATCTCATGTAGAGGATGAAGGGAAAACTGTCACCTGTTCTTGATTCCCTGCAAATGGTCTTTAGAAGCATCTTGTTTGTCTCTCCAACCTGCCTAGCTATCCAATTCTAGTAACTGTTCATTAATATGCCTGTCCTCCATGAATTTATCCAATCTTTCTTTAAAACTATCAACTTTCTTAAAGCTATAGAACTCATTTGTTTTTCCATCTTTTCATAAAGGTCCAAGTGTCTGAATGATAGATCTTCCATGTTTACAAATTGTCCCTTGCACTATGCATGCTTGTGAAAAATGTTGGAGGCGTTTTCTCACTTACGCATCCAGTAGCAATTCAGTATAGCATAAGCAGCTTTTATATGATTACAGAACAGTGCAAACCAATCTACACATTATATGAGCATATACTGTTCTTTATGTGGCGATATTAGTTCTAGGAACATAGAGCCCCCTTACATTTTTTTTCTGAGGTGTACAAGGCACCATTGTGCACCTTGCAGAACTCTGTTAAGACATTCATTTTCAGTATGGGTTTTTAAAAAGTATTTTATCATATTAACTACTGAATATAATATAAACAAAAGCAACCAAAGTCACAGCTTGACAGTTAAAAAGATGAAAAAGCATACAAGCATAGCGACATAAGAACACAAGAGAAGCCTTGCTGGATCAGGCCACAGCCCATCTAGTCCAGCATCCTGTCGCACACAGTGGCCCACCAAATGCTCATGGGCATCTCAAGCAGAGACAAGGACAAACCTTCTCCTGCTCTCGAGTCCCAGCAGATGGCCCTAGAAGCGCCCCGGTTCCTCCCCCAACCATGCACAATGGTCGGTGTGAGATTAATTCTACAAACCATATACTACAAGAATTTCATTCTTGTATATCATTCTTCAGAAGCAGAGGAGTTACAGAAGGGAAGCTGACAGCCTATTCTGTATGCCAGAGTCCAACTCTCCTGAAGAAGTTAAGAGTTTTATAAATGACAGAGTCAATGCCTTTGTTTTGGAGTAGTGTTTGGGCCAATAAAGACTGAAAGGAGTAAGTAAGTAGGAAGTAACTTACTGAAACACAGTTTGGAGGTAGGATTTTAGGGTTAATTGGGGAGCCATTGGGCTGGGATGCATCCCATAAGCTGGGGGAGTTCTTGGGTAGACCTTAGATGAAGTCTGGTTGTTATTCAGATTCGTCAAAATATGCAGAATGAGCCAGTGCATTTAACTGTGTTTTTTGTATTTAAAATAAACATCCCCTATCTCACTGTGCTTATGTCATCTAATATCTTTATTCTTTGTGGTTTTATAGTTTTAATTTTTTGTATCTTTTTAAACAAAGACTTTGTTTTTAATCACTTTATTTATACCAGTTGCTTTCCAAGGAACAAGGGTGAGTTACAAAACATGATTAACCAATAACAACATTAAGAAAAGGTATCCATACAGAAAAGCATTATCTACCGGAACACACACTAATTGCTTGTATGTAAATTCCATAAAACAATTCAAAAGCTTAGAAAATTCCAAGGGCGGTATTAATTGTCTCTAAAGGAAAGTTTAATATTTCAATGTATACACTTGGGACATGAGACAGTGGAATATTGTATACTGACAACATCAGGATGATAAGAATGCTTACAGGCAGAATGAAATGTTTCCCTCATCCAGGTCTATCAAGCAGCTGACAATATCTCCTGCCGCCCAAGACTGCAGAAAAAAAGAAAAGATTAAAGCATCAGGTAAGGTTAGTAAGGTATCAGATAATGGTGATTAGAGGAGAGTAATCCCTTGCCAACCACAAGTTTGTGGAACATAAGCTTTGAACTTACAGGTATTTGGGACAGGTTTATTAGCAGATGGTGACAGGTTATAAGTTTTGAAGAGTCTGTGAAGTCTGTGAGGAGCTTTATGAAGCAGTTTGAACTTTCATGTTCCTTAACCAAGATAAATAGTTTTTGCAGAAATAAAAAATGTATGTGCTATAACTGGCCCTACATCATGAAAGCAGACACTCACTTTACCATAGTTGGTGGTGGTTACATTCCACTTGCGGACTCGATTCCCATCGTAGGCATATGAGTCTGGAGTGTCTCCAACTCCTTCCTGTAGAAAACAAGTTCCAAGAACCACTTTAAGCAAAACTGTTTGGGACCAAAGTATAATGTAATCTCAGGAAATAAACGGTTAACAAAAAGCTGAATTAATAGATTTTTTAAGACCCAGAGAATTCCAGCAATTATGGTACTTGTTCCTCTCAAAATATTTCTTCATGGTCTTCTACAGATATCAAAACCACAAATAATACCATGCTGCATGTGATTTTTTTTTTAGGTGATAAGCACAACAAGCTGAACGTTTTCTGTATATATACTGCACAGCTTGTGCATGGTTTGAACATAACCCATTTCAAAGCCTCACAATGGAATGGATAACAGACCTCTACAAGGAAGTTTACAATACAGGAAAAGGAGAATCTAATCAAGCTTGTATCTTAAGAAATAAGGAGCCTCAGTGGGAAAAGCTGCCCAACACCACCCAATGCTGCTGCATTACCTCTTGATTGAACCGACAGTTTAGAGTACACCATCCAATCTGCATGAGTCCCTGGGACGATATCAAGACCTCATAGATCCATTTTCCTAAGAACAAACAGCATCAAAAGGGTCAGGTAATCAAGCTCCTGTGCAGATCGAGTCTCTATTTGAATATATTTATATGCTGTGTCTAATTACTAATGAAGCATTATTTTAAATGTATTATTTAATGTACAATAAGAGACCACTGGCACTGATGAGGAACGAGGACTAGCACCTTGGTACCTTGGACAGCATCCCCTTCCTATGTAAACCCATTTACTGTTTTAGCTCATTCATTTTATAGTGATTTTATTGTGAATTGCCCTAGGGCAGTGATGACTAATGTGCCGGTTTCTGGGTACAGGCTGCAAACTGTTTTGCTTTCTGGCCTTGCAGGCTTCTTGCAAGCTGCAATAGCCAGCCTTGTTGCAAACAGCTTGTTGCAAGACCTGAGCAGAGGCTGCAAAAAGGTCGGGAAATCCTGTGCGGGCCCTGCTGCAATGATTGGCTGCAGCTGCTTTTTGGAGGGAAAAGCTGTCTGGGGATCTGAGTGCTGGAGGGGGCTAGTAGGAGGAGTTCCCACCAATCAGGAGTTTCTAGCAGGAGTTTCCAGCAGCATTTTATTGCAGCAATCTTCCCCAGGAAGTGACAGCCAATCAGGGCCAAGGAGAAAAAAGGTATAAAGGAACACAGATTACAGCAGACCAGGTCTTCATGCTGGGACAAGAGCTGAAAGGAATAGAAGAGCTGAATCCCGAAGGAGCCGGACCAGTAGTTGACCAGGGGTCTTCGTGCTGGGACAAGAGCTGAAGGGAACAGAAGAGAGCTGAACCTGAGGGAGCTGGACCAGTAGCTGACCATTGGTCTTGTGGCTGAGTGATTTCTGAAGGAGGCAATCGTTGAGGATTGTGGCTGAGGGAGACTTCACTAGCAACTGACCAGGCTGGATGATCGGACAAGCAAGGACGGACTGGGCCTTGTGATCATCTAGGGCCACGTTCTGGTACACTGGCTTGGCTTGAGCTGTGGCAGAGCAAGCCAGAGGGGGAGGAACGTGGAGAGGTTTGTCTTTTAAAAGAGGAACTATTTTCTTTTAGGGAAAGGGGTAGGTCCTAACCTTAAGAGACTTACTGAGTTAAACCAACAAATACCTGAACCTTATTATCTTTCTAGTATTGCTTGTGTATAATAATAAACTTGTTTTAGTTTACTGTTGAAATGCTTGCTACCAGTGTTGTGTGTCCACACTGTAGTATTCACTTGGCCGTTGCACAAACTCAGCATCCTAACAGAGCCAAGCTACTCTCAGAGAGGACAGGCACTTACTGGAACACTGGGCATCGTGGCAGCTAACCTTTTGAGCATGGTGTGTCAAAATTTGCAAGAAAACCTAGCTTAACTCAGGTGCTGTGCCACATCTAGAAATATCCATAATTTTGTGATATTTGTAGCTCTAGTTAAAAAGTTATATTTTTGATATATGTATTTTATTAAAAGCAAAAACAAATAATTCTTTACATTAGTGACTTTTGTTGCTGAATTTATTTTGCTAATATTCAATTGAAAGTTGGTATTTTATACACTTCAAGAACAAGAAAGTACTACATGCCCAGGTGCCAAGGTGACACGTGTGTCATAGGTTGGCCATCACTGCCCTAGGGCCTTTGGGTTTAAGGTTGAATAGAAATATAAACTATTAATAAATAATAGAGTAGTTATATATCGTAAATCGTGTGAATTGTGAAGGTGACGGACATCCATCCCTATTCTCTTCACCTCCATTTTATTCTCAAACCAGGCAAGACAGGTTGAGGGGATTTGACTGGCCCAAGGTTGCCCTTTAACAGCCAGATATCAAATTAAAGCTAGGGACTCCCAGGGGTTAGTTGACACTCTAACCCAGCAGTTCTCAACCTATGGGTCGCGACCCCTTTGGGGGTCAAACTACCCTTTCAGAGGGTTCGCGATGGGTCTCCCACTGCCCCTCCCTCCCCCCTCACAGCTGCCCCTCCCCTTTGGTTGGGGTCTCCACAACATGAGGAACTGCATTAAGGGGTCGCGGCATTAGGAAGGTTGAGAACCACCGCTCTAACCACTAGTCTAGACTCTCATTTTTACTGGCTGGAAAGCTCAGGATCCAGCTTTGGCTGAAAAGAGCCCCATAAGCTTTTTAAATAGACAGAATTGCTCATTCTGTTAGCTGTTTTGAATAAGGTCATCTCACATCAGCATAAATTGCTTGCCTGTGCTTTGTTTAAGACTTCACATTAGGTTTAATTTCACCAGGCTGCCTCAGTGATGGAAGCCCAGCTGGTCTATGGTATTTAAAGAGGGGGCCAAACCTTCCACGCAGCCTTAATTTATAAGCAATTTATTAATGTATTGACAGTTTTTGGCATTTCTCTGGAAACCTACCCACGTATTTTACCATTTGATCAGTATCATGACTGATCTATTCTTTTCCAACTCACCTTTGTAAACGCAGGTAGTAGCCCTGATAGAGCCAAAGTTACTATGTCCGATCACCTAATTTTTGAAATAAAAAAGAAGCTTGTCACACAAAACCAATAAAGGATTTTGCATGCCAATGGCATTACTTACATTTTGTACATTTGTTTTTAAAATGTTGGTTAAAAGGATGTTTTCAAGTCAAATAAGGACTAAAATTTCAGAGGCTGTGGTGAAAAATCCACAAATAAAATGGACAGAAATGAAAAGATGTAAGCAGTCAGATCTGAAAATGGACTGAAGAAGGTTTAAAGTTAAGGCCAGAATGATTTGCTCCCAGCCACGTTCTTACAGTAAGACTAGACATGTAAAGACACAGAGAGGCCTGCAAGTACCCTGGATGCAACAAAATCAGTTTACATAAAGCCAAAGGCTTCCTGTTCTTTTATTCCTCACGTGATAAGCATCGACGCCAATAGCAGGGACCTGTCAATGTAGACAACACAGTTTGGAGTGGAACAACTGCCATATGATCCACATGGACAGGCTGGGAACCAGCATGGAGTCAGAGCCTGAAGCATGCTAATTATAGGGGCCAGATTGGTTGCATGACAGTGTTTCCCGAACATTTGCCAAAAACAGCAAGAGTAAGAGGCATCTGAAAACACAGAACAAGAATTATATCTACTTTGTAAGGTGACCATGGACATAAATAAAGCAAATGCATAATAGCTGCAGGTAGTAAATTAAATGTAAAAATCACCCTTTGACCTATTTCAGTTCACAAAACATAATCAGCAGTACATATGAAAAGGTGACACTAAGCTTCAGAGAGGGCAGAGAAAGAAAAGCAGGGAAATTATAATAAAAAAGTTATTTATAAATAGCTTCTGTTTGTGCAACTGTCACGAACTTCTCTATTTCATTGCAGGAACATCAAGCTAACGGCTGAGGCAATGAGGAAGTGGATACCAGAGAGAACGGGGACCTCATACAGAGTTCCCTGAAAATTCAGCAGACATTGGGGAAACAAGGGACTCACAAAGTCAGTGCAGGTAATTGGCACAGCATTAAATAGGACAATGCAATGATAGTAACCCACAAAGTAGATAAGGGGCATAATATGACTATTGACTGCACAACGCAGAGCACAAACAAGAAATGATTTAAAGACTGAAAATGGTGGTAGTTTTATCTGATAATCCCATAGCTGAAGCAACGTCAGATGCTGGCAGTTTACCATACAAATCTAAGAGGATGTTAAAGCAAACAGGAAGGACACAAAGAAAAGGAAAATAGGGACTTACCAAAACAGAAAAACAGAGTTTATTAAAACTCATAGAGCCAGAGGGTTCTCTCACACTCACCCCAAGGAGGTCATCATCCACTAGCAAAAGCCCTTCAAAACCACTGGTATGATCCAACACCACAGTACTGGGACCAAGCCTGCCCTCAACTACCTGATCTGAAATAAAAGTTGTAGTAACAATGACAACAGTTTGTAAAACGGTATATGAGAAGTAGCAACTAAAATTAGCCAACAGAACCATTAACACTTACCAAAACAATGCTCAAGACATACACAAATTTTGTGGTTTTGCATATTTGCACAAATTGCAGACTCTGTGGGATTCACACTTCCCGTTAAGCCCTAGACTCCACCTGAACTATGGTTTCTCCCTTGGCAATCCATCCAAAGAGAGCTGGGACTGTTAGCTGCTGTGTCAAGGAAGTTCAGTCCTCTCTGACATCAGCAGCAAGGTAAAGAGGTGGTGAAGAGGAGTGGAGAACCAAGTAAGCCAACTGGACAGATGGGCGAAGGTGAGGGGACGGCAGCAGCAATGGGGAGGGGGGTGGCGGTGGTGGCGTGGCGTGGCGGTAGCGCAGTATTGTTCTTGGGCAAAAAAAATAGCAAAAAGGAAAACAACCTGGTCTCCCTTCCATTGCTTTTTAGAATGGAGGTTTTGCAAGCAGCACATAAGGGTGGAGAACACAGTGAAAAGATGGAACATCAGAGGAAATCAATACTTATATATTGACTAAGTGGAAACAGAGAGAATGCCCCTAAAAGTGCAGTTTTGTCCCAAAAAAGGCCACTTTGCCATTCCCACTGTGCAAAATAAAATGGATCTGATCTGCAGAATAGCACTGAGACCTTTTTTAACCCACATACTTTTTGGGAGCTTTAGTCCACAAAAAGTACTGATTCTTTTAAAACTGTGGGAATGATGGCAACTCAAAATAATCTTGAAACTGATTATATACTGTTTGGGAATGGGCCCTAAGGTATTCTCTCATCAAGGGGGGAAATGAAGATAAAGAAGCAAAAACAATTTTCACTGATTTAACGAAAATAACTGGCAATATTAGAAGCCTTACTTATATAGTACCAAGGAGGTTTGTAAGTTTTTTCCCTACAAGAACATCACTTCTAAAACTATAAATTGATTTACAACAGAGTAGCACGTGGAAAGAATATTAAGAGAGGAATCAGGTTCAAGAGGGAAGTTTTCATGCAGTATTATTCTGCCTCCTGATGCACTTACAAACCTGGCCCTCAATTTATTTACCTTGACCATCTTCTGAGCCACCATTTTCTGCCAGCAGTCTTTCTATATGTTCTTGTAAATTCTGAAATGACAGGTGCTTTCTAGAAATAAAATGAAACATACCTTCATGGAAAGGTTCTTACAAACTATAAACCAGTTTATCAATTAAAACATACCGTGGGGCAAGATTTAACTATAAAACAGTTGCCTGTAAAGGTGAGTAAGTACAGAAACTTGTCCTTGGCCTTTTCTGCACTAGATTACATTCTGGAATAGGAGCCTAACATCCACTTGCTAGTCTACACCAGCAAATGGATTGCACACTCCTGTTCTAGAATATAATCTGGAATAAGGCTCAGCGCAGAAAGGGCCCTTTATTTTAAAGTTAGGTTGTACCCTAGAAGAAAGACATTTGTTTCTCTAGCTCTGCCTAAGCATCATTTTCCCCTTAAGTGAGTCAACTGTTTTGACAGAGCTTTAATTTGGTATGAATGCTATGAACTGCACAAATCCTAAGGCACAAAATTCTTCCTATTAGCTGATACAATGTGGTAAGTCCATAAAGCATGCATTTTACTGTCCTAATTAAAACTACCCACATATTATGGCGTTTCAGCTCCTCAACACAACCATGTATTTTGTGGCTTCAACCAGACAAAAGAAAGCAAAGGTTTTTCAAGACTCCTGGGGATCACCATCTATGGCTGCTGAAGGATCACAATCTGTGTGACACAAACCTGGAATTAAGCAACTCTATCATCTTTATGATCTTATAGAATGAAAAGAAATAAGGTTTTGACTAAGTTTTTAGATTGAAAGGTAAATAAAAAGTAAAATAAAAAACTATGGCTTTCCCATTTCTCTTAATGATAACTGCTGCTCATCACAAATAAAAAGGCATAAAAGTTATTTTTAGGAACACTGACATCTTACTTGTGAGCTCAGAAGCTAAGTATACAGTAGGCGGAATCTGACCCCACAAGATCTTTAAATGCTAACATACAACTGGTTCTCTTCCAGGGAACATTAACATAAGGTGTCTCAGATAGTACTAATACCTTACCGAACAAGCATGTACCCTGACAAATGAATTATGAAGCAAAAAAAAGAACGTTTTTACAGAGCATTGTGACATTATGTGCAAAGTGGTAGGTGCTAATATGCAACAATGAAATTCAAGATCTTTAATCTTCCATTTTGATTTTCAAGGGGGTTAAATGGATTAGGGACAAAGGTAAAGTAATTCAAACTTAATCAGCATGAATGAGGTAACTTTTTACCTCAATCGAGTGAAAGTGCAGGCATTGTTTTTGTGTGCAGTTTAAAAATATGACTATGTAATATAATTTTACAGAAACAGCCTCCCAGGAAAAAAAATCCTTGCAGAAATCAAGCCTTCAGGAATTATGAACAAGAAGATACAAAACAATACTTGATCCATAAATTGCATTTTTTTTTTACTTCTACAGATGAAGATTAAAGACCTAACCCACAAATTAAAGATAGAAATCTAATAAAATAAAAATACTGTCATATAATGAACGGTGATATTTAATATTATACAGATACTGCCATGAACAGCCAGATACAGAAACTCATACACTTTCAAAACGAAGGTATATAAATTATGTTCTCAGAACAGCCATGTAAACAATGCTTCAGCAACAAATGAAGGTTTTGTTTCTTGTATGATTCAGCTGTGTACCCAAGTAATATAGCTTAAGATTTCGTCAGCATGCTTACTGTTTTTCTTGCTATTTAGTGAGGAGCAATACCTGTATGCAGCAGCTCCATCAGCACTGGGGAAAACACGATGCAAATAGTCATTCAAGAGCTTGCTATTCACTATCCCTATACAAGAGACAAAAAAGCAATAAAAATCAGATGTCATCTGTAAAATCCAGATTCTAATTTGGGCTGCAAAGATCATAGTTCCATGAATAATTCAGTACAAACTTTACCATTCTTACCTGCAGCCTTGGACTTTTCAGGCTCTGTGCTTAACCTGTAATTCTTCCGAGATAACGTTGTGCTAGAACCTCGAGATGTCATAATGAAGTTCAGTGTGAATTATCAGTAACTTCAAAACTAATAAAATGGGGATAGAAATGGACAGGTTAGCCAGAAATATTGAAAAATAAAAGAATACAAGCATTGCAATGAATTTAAAGAAGTAACACAGACACAGAAACAAGGGAATGCAAACATTTTCTAAGTCGCATATCTCTATGCGCTTACAAGAACTGAATTTCTTTTTTTCTCAAAGCTATAAGTAGAACAAAATCCATTAGTGTGAGAAAGCACCTGAAATTAAGCTTAGGTCAATAGGAACACCAGCAGCATTGGTTCAAAGATCAAGCCCCTGAAACTGCAGTGTGTTCATCCCTCCAACCAGATCCCAGAAACAAATAAAACAGAAGCTAGACAAAATTGATCGAAGTCTAGCATTATATTTCAGTGGCACAAGCTAGAAATTGCAACAGTTCCTTACAAAACTGACAAAAACAAGACCAGAAAAGGCCCCAGATTTTTTTTTAAAAAAGCAAAAGAACCTATCTGTAGGCTAATGGTGGGGCGATGGAATCTGGCATGAATACATACAGTGGTACCTTGACATACGAGTTTAATTCGTTCCGTAACCT
>MTQE01000401.1:22454448-22472387 GCA_014337955.1 Aspidoscelis marmoratus
TTTGTTTTTAATTTGTGCCATGACCCAGCAATTTCTGGGAACAGGAATCCCTAGACAAATATCAATCTGCTTTTGCTTACACATCATTCTTTAGCTGACACTTTAAGGAGAAATTCAAGTACTTTCAAGCAATGCTGCATGAACAAACAATAAAAAGAACATTAATCAAATCTCCACATCACATAAACCTGGAGACGCAGCTAATTTCCTCATCCACAGAAAGTTACAATGACCTTTCGTGGTCAAGTTTGGGTATCACATTAAGTGTACTGGCAAACAAGTATCTAGAGGAGGGAAAGCAAGGACCAGGAGGGATCTGGAAACAAATTCCATCTTTAGACTCATGTTTAGCACCATGAGGAATGTTTTAGGAATGTTATCTATATTTTATGTTGTTGTTGTTTTAATTGTTATGACTTGTCCTGGGACCATCTAGTAAAGAGTGGGATGTTAATTAATTACTTAATCTTTAGGATTACTGGTTTGGTTTAACTGCCAATGGATTGCAGCTGATCCCAAAGGAGGGGAAGGGCTTGGCTGATCTAAAAAGCACACTTGTGGGAAAGTTTCTTTAACTAAAATATAATTTTAAAAGTATAAAAGCAGGAGATAAGGGCAATAGAGAGAGAAGTGGTAACACTGAATGTGAATTATGAAGGGAAGAAGTAGAAAAAGAAGGAAAGAGAACTAACTTGGAAACCAGGCAAAATATACCTTTCTTGGGATCTATTTTTCTGAGGGAAAATCTTCTGAGAGTGAACAAGTGTATCAATGCATAAACTCTCTCACACACAAGCTAGTGGCAGGATTGCATTGCTTGGAGAAGAAGACTTAAAGAGAAAGTAAAAGCACTAGCACTCTGGCTAGCTTCTTGTCTGTCAGTCCCAGTGAAGTGAAGTGTAGGGTCCTGGAAATCAGAATGTTGCCTGAAGAACTCTGGATCTCGTTAATCTGGATCTACTGATGCAACTCTAAAGCAGGCAAGCGCAGAAAGGGGCCATATTATGACCTTCAAGAGCTAAAGCTTTTCCTAACCATTTCTCAGGAGAAATCATAGCTCTGCTTCCTTCTCATTTTTTGGCTGAAAGCAAACAGTTGAAAAAGCAGAGAAGAATTATTGCTGTCCAAAATCACAATTGACTTTGTGGATTTTACAATACTATATATGTAAAGTAAGCATGTACAAGTGGGGTTTTTTTCTATTTCACATTTTTTTTCCCCTTCTTTCTTTGCCCAAGTATAGAAACACTTTCCTGGATAAACTGTATTTGTTAGTTTGAGTACCTCTTCTCTCTTCTGACAAATTTATATATATATAATGAAATCTGGAAAACATCTTGTCCAGTCATATAAGCTTAAATCTTTAATTTAATTTGGAATCTTTAAGTTTTTGTTAAATCTTTATCTTTTTCAGATTCAATTTTTTTATTATGCCTTTATTAATATTCCATACTATTGCATCTGTCCATCCACACAAAACAATCCCATTGTAATACAACCAAGAACCAAAAAGAAAAGAAGCCTCAACTCCCCCCTCCCTCACCCCTTACTAATGAACAATGTCCCGCCATTAGGTAGGATTGAAATTTCATCAGTCTGTCCTTCATTCTTTCTAGAGGGGTGTCTTGTTTACCTTCCTCATAGAGTCTCTTCCATGAATCTCGTAGACTTTGCGGCAGCCTCTCCCGCAAGTGAAGCCATTGGTGTCCAAGGGCATCAAATTTGAAGACATCAAGGATACAACCATACAATTTGTCCAATGTCTTATCCCTCCACTTCCCTTCAATAACTAATAAGGCCACCCATAGTAACCTATTTAACATATATGTATCCTCCCGTGCTATCAATGTCCCACGATATACTTGCAGTAGACATTGTTCAGGGTGTAACCAAACACCATCCGTATGTGGCCTCTCCCCAAAACTCTGACACCTCCAGACAATCCCACCACATGTACAAATATGTTTCCCAGCCTTCACATCCATGCCAGCACATAGAAGGAAGCATTGGAATCATATGTGAAAGCTGTGTAGGTGTTTGGTACCAGTGATGCCACAGCTTCATATCCCGTTCCTTCCATTTTGCATTCTTTATCTTTGATATATTCCTCTCATTTCTTACCACCTTCTCTCTCTCCACATGAAAATCCCCCATATATCTGTCAGCATTGGCATAATAACCAGAAGCCTGGAAATTCTCCCACTTATCCCATTATGAGTCTGTAACCTCATTTGTATAATAATCTCAATTTTCCTCAGCAGAATTGTCAACACTATACAAAACCTTTACAAAATCCCGTAAGGATGCTACCTGTAACCACTGCCCCCTACCCAATAATCCCAGAAAAAAAATCAGTCAGCATTTCATGGTCATTCCCAAACAGATCCTGAAAATATGACCACATACCCAACAATTAGTTTCCGACATTTCCACACCAATATAGTAGTCTTCAAAAGGCCATATTGACTCTCTAACTTCCTATTTATTGTTATTAATTGTTATAAATTTTATTTTATCACATTAAACAATATTTTTGTTATAGTATTTGACAGTATGATTTCTAAGTAAACTTAATTTTACCTTGTTGTATCAAAACTACTTTTGATCTAGAACAGAATACATTATTGATTCTGGTCAGTGACTGTATAAATCAGTGGTTCTCAACCTGAGGGTTGCAACACCTTTGGGGGTCAATCTAATCTTTCACAGGGTTCGTTATGAAGTAGCAACGAAAATAATGTTATGGTTGGGGTTAGGTTGGGGGTCACCACAACATGAGGAACTGTATTAAAGGGTTGCAGCATTAGGAAGGTTGAGAACCACTGGTATAAATAAATTCATTCATTCAGAATACCTTATCACTGCCATATCAAAAATTGGCGTCCCGAGTTAATTATCTTTTCTTCTTGTTTTTTTAAACGTTTTTTTCCTTGGTGACTGAATCCATTTGATCCCAAACTAGAAGGAAAGGAAAAAAGTCGTAGAAAATAAAAGCAAGTAACTGTGGACCAATTCACACTTGGCCTGGTAATCCACATGAGGTGAGCTCAGATAGCAAATTCATTTCCTATGTGCTAGGTCCATTTTGAGTTCTTCAAATTGGAGTTGAAATGGTGTTTTGCACACCCAGACAATATTATCCAATCGGGAAATGCTACCACCCACAAGATATCAGCATTTGCCTTGATGATACATGTATCAAACTGTCTTAAGTCATTCTTATATAACCTCAAGATTCTTCCTGTTTTAAGTACTGTGGTAGTTGGATAAATATGCACACTTGCTACGTAAGTATCTCCAGATAAAGGGCCAGAGTGTCTTATCTCAGACAAGAAATTACAAAGCTCCACCTACTCAGTCACTTCCCTTGGCATCAGAATATATTATATTTTCTTCCATTTAACAAAAGGTAAACGTTCTTTCCCATCCTTCAAAACACTCACCTTAAAATACAGAGGCTAGTGCAAGTCTCCATCAGATGGCAAATGAAGGGTAGAGAATCCTTTGTAAAAGAGTTGTCTTGAAGGCTCAGACTGTACAGTGTGTTACTAGTGCTCAGAACATTGCAAAGTTCTTGAGCACAAGCATCAGTGAGGTAATTCTCAGCAAGACTGGCAATGCAAAATTGGAAGAAGTTACAAGAAGGTTGCACACTGGGTCTAAGAACTATTACTCTTTCTTCAGTGATTTGGTGAGAAGAGAGTCAAAGGCCTATAGAGGAAGAAATAAACTAAGGCTCTTTCCATAACAGGAAGGAGTGCAAGCGGCTGTCCTCTGCACACTAGTGCAGAAATAAATTGCTAGTAACTCTTTGTCTGCATGGACTGAGATAGGATCCCTATCCCAGTTCTGTGGTAGACTTCTTTAATGGAGGGTTTGCATGTCCCCATAGTTTAAAATAAAGTGGGCGGCCTGTACATGCTGAGCAGGGCCCATCCAGATACTGCAAAAGCTGGGTACCAGCTTTGAAGGCTCTTGGGCCTGCATTGAGATGGGATACCTGAATGTGGATAACGTCTGAAGTGGACTACCATTAGCCCGCTCCAGCAGGGCCTGCATTCACTGGCCCATGTTATGCGAACTGGAACAGCCCACATAATGAGGAAATGACATTACATCTGAACAACCCCTGGTTGGCTTCAGGTTAAGGTGTAATAGGTGTGTCCATTAGCTGACATTGGTTGCATCCACACTTTGGTGGCGTACAGCACTCTGAGGTGAGGACACTTGCTCTTACCCCTGGTGTGGGGCACGGGATGCCTAAACATCACACACCTCTCCCTTTACATTGCAAAGCAGATGCATAGGCCACTCTCACTGCTGCCATGTGTCTACATGACAGCAGCTGCTCTCAAGAGTTATTACTCCCACTCTGAGGAAGGGTGCTTGCAGACCCACCAGCATCTGTCTCAGAGCACTCTAGAGCAGTGGGCACCTCCAGCATTTGAACACTGCAGCCCTGGGACTTCCTGGGAGTGACTCTTGTGTAAATGTAAATACTCCTGTTAACAGCCCAGCCCTGCTGTCTCTTAAGATCACAATTCTGTGCTATTGGTTGAGCAACTGCTAAAGAGCCAAATAGCCACTGAAAGATGCCACCACCATCTAGCCCAATATAAGCTAGGTTTTGATGGCTCCGCCTACTCTACTGGCTCCTTTCTAACCTAAGTCCAGTAGGAGCCAATGGCATTTTCACCAGAACTTAGAGGAAAAAGCAGAGAACTTTTTTAGTACATTAAAGACTCCATCTCAACTATTATACTCTTATGCTAACTAGAGGCACCATATACTCTATATTTCCAAAGCGAAAACCCTACAAACTCTCATGAGAAAGAGAACAGCCTTGCCTCTGTGTATCCTGCTCTAAATACCCATAAACTCTAAACGTAGATGTTTCTTTGGTAAAACTGTCTGTCACATATTTTCCTCCTTGCTGCCAAAAATTGCATCCAGTTTCTCATACCCTCTGTTCCTCCATTAAGATACAAATGAGAAGTAACTGAAGTCTGCAGAGAAGAAGCACATAATTTGGGGGAGCACAAATGTTTCAAACGAACTACTCTATATCCCAGCAAAAAGTGATGACTGATGGTAAGGAGAAAGAATACTTAGTGAAAGGTGTTCCCCTCTGTCCAAAAAGACCAAACTCCAGCACTGAGACCCAATGCTCCATTTCTATCCCAGTTTTTAAATGTGCAAATCCAATCTTTGCTTTCTAATAATAAGGAAGATGGTGGATGCATGTAAATATATCAATGTTTCTTAATTATTTGTTAAATGTTTGATATACTTTTCTAAAATGAACGACTTTTCTTGTTATTTACCTACCTTATTTGTATTTTAAAAAAAGAAGAAAAGAGCTACTCCAAAAAGGACCTTGTAATAAGGAAAATAGCACACCTTTACCAAGACCCTAGGACAGTGACGGTGAACCTTTTGAGCTCGGTGTGTCAAAATTCACAAGAAAACCTAGCTTAACTCGGATGCTGTGTCACATCTAGAAGTATCCATAATTTTGTGATATTTTTAGCTCTAGTAAAAAAGTTATATTTTTGATATATGTATTTTATTAAAAGCAAAAACAATTTTTTAGTGACTTTTGTTGCTGAATTTTGTTTGCTAAATCTTCAGTTGAAAGTTGGTATTTCGTACACTTCAAGAACAAGCAGGTGCCAGGGTGACCATGTGTGTCTCCCAAAAGGGCTTGGTGTGTCACCTGTGACACACATGTCATACGTTGGCCATCACTGCTCTAGGATGAGAGAAGTGATCACCTGTGCTGACAACGTTCCCCTGCCCCTCCCCAGCCTTCTAGATGTCTGGAAAGTGGATGAAGTTCTGTGGCATAATGTGTATGATGATGTCATTGTATAATGTGATGCTGTGGAGCTTGGACCTGTTCCATACAGCTGCAGAGGGCATGGGAGAGAGGCCCCAGTGCAAGCAATCGCAGATAAGGGTTCCTTCTCCATCTTAGGCATTTGATAAAGCCATGCCAGTGCATCCAATAATGAGCCCTTGTTTGTATGTAAGTGGTTGTTTTGAATGTTTTAAGATAGCTGTTTGCACACCCCTAACATGAACCGAATAGTTTAGGTATATCTTACTATTGTACTCACTCCAGAGTGGTCACATTGCAACCCAGTTCCTTCAGAATGCTGCAGAGAACACTCACTCCAGAATTTCCAAGTTTGTTATTTCCAAAACTAGAGACAAACAAGGTAGGGATTAGATAAGGTATGGATAAGGGTAGTCAAAGAAATAAAATGACCTTGAAATAGTTCTTGCAGAATTTGGAAGATTTGTAAGAATATGCAATTGTTAGGTCTTGGCATGTAATGCGAAAAAATCCTAGTCAACATGGAAAATTGCTTAAAATCAATTATTGTTTTGTTAAAATATTAAATAAAAATTTGTCTTATGAAATTTGGGGGGGGGCAGGAGAAAATGCTTTGAAATTCATTTTTGTACTAAATTGTATATCCACTAAAGATCTTACTTTCTGAAATGCAGAAGTGATTCTACAGTATGAGTTCAGAATATTAACCTGCACCTGGAAGCCACAATGTGGTCAAGAAAAGCAAAACCATCTATATATATAATATTATTCAATAAAGTACTTAATTTATTACATCTGCCTTTTGCGATTTTAAACCATGGCTACTTCCATTGAGTCATTGATGCTTACTTATCTGAATTTAACTTAAATTTCTGCAGGCATGTTTAGCTTTCCATGCTTTAGTGAATATATGAGACGCCTTTAGCTTAATTATATTCATCTGATTTCTCCTGGCCACCAAGATTTGAATCAGCCACCTGCTTTGGGGAAGCCTTGGAAGCCTACATTCTCATCTAGGCTTTAGGAACATAAAGGAACGTAATCTGCCACTACTGGTTTTAACATATTTTCAGACTACATTGTTTGGAAATCATTTTATGTGTTGTATGCTATCCTAGCCTGCTTTTGGAGGAGGTATGGAAAGTACAATTAAAAACAAACAACTCTGCTTTTGATCTCACAAGATTACATCTAGAAAAATCCCAGAAATATGACCTATATTTCTTAATTCCCTATGCCATACATTCCAGGCTGAAATGCACTTAATATGTTAACTGCTATGAAATTCTCTTTCTCGGGTGGTCTACTTCACAGGTTATGTAAACATACTAAATGATATTCCATTCATGCACAGAGTTCTTTCCTTTCCCTTCTCTGTTGCAACACCACACATGCCCCCAGATTAAAACTCAAGGGATTAGGGGACCCAGTGGAGCAATGGGCAGGGGTGGGGGCTATCCAAGGAAGAGGAAGTCTAAGTTGCCTATGGCACAAGTGAAGTACTGTAGACCTCAGCTACACCACATATAATGAATACTATTATGCTCTGAAGCACTTATACCATAAGACAGTGATGGCGAACCTTTTGAGCTCGGTGTGTCAAAATTCACCAGAAAACCTAGCTTAATTCGGGTGCTGTGTCGCATCTAGAAATATCCATAATTTTGTGATATTTGTAGCTCTAGCAAAAAAGTTATATTTTTGATATATGTATTTTATTAAAAGCAAAAACAAATAATTCTTTACATTTGCTACATCTTCAATTGAAAGTTGGTATTTCGTACACTTCAAGAACAAGCAAGCACTACACGCCCAGGTCCCAGGGTGACCATGTGTGTCACCCAAAAGGGCTTGGCGTGTCACCTGTGACACGTGTGTCATAGGTTGGCCATCACTGCCATAAGACATTTGGCATATTTGTACTTACCTGCAGGGGGAACTCCGTGGATCCGTACTGTGCAGAGCCACTTCTTTATCAGACACATCTCTGCACGCACAGGAGTTCCCCTGCGAGTATAGCAGCCAGCAGTATAACCTTTGTACTAGCATTTGCACCTCTTCATTGTGGGAGAGGTACAAATGGAGCATGTGACCAGGTGGCACAGGTGTGGTTGCACTCTATGTGATCCGGTTGCCACAGCAATGGCACCTCACAGGTGTGTTGGCGCTGTTGCAGTGGCTCCTTGATAGCCTCCGTAATGGAGGCAATTCACACCTTGCCAGCATGTAGAGAAGTGCTGATGAGGTTTGACGCTTTCCCAGGGAAAACATCTAGTGGTTCTAATTGGAACAACATATAAAGGTTGTTACCTGCCCTGAGACCTTTAGGTATAGGGCAGAATAGAAACAAACAAATAAATAAGGGCCAAATCTTCTGCCACTGGCTGATCTCCTGTTTTTTTAAGCATGGGGAATAAGTCACGGGTAGGGGAGCCAAAGCAACTGCAGATAAATCATAGGGATTATTTTGCCAGTAACCATCTGCTGAAAGAAACAGTGCACACATGACTTGCTGAACATCCAAAGCTTGATTTTCCACCAAGTCATAAAAAAGCTTGCAAAACTCTGGACTAAATATATGGAAAAGAAGTGAGACTATAGTGAAAAACTAGTTACTCATAAGTCTTGTGTTGCTGTTGCATGAATTTAAATCAATATGCGGCAGATACTTTTTGGCTAACCCTATTATCTAAGCTTGTAGACAGTCTGTGCTGATGCCTCCTGGAAGAAAATTTACAGATTCTATATGTCTTGTTTAGGTATACATGAGAGAGCTTGGGGGCTGCTCAATGGGACAGTGACACAATCGACGTCATTGATTCCATCCGCCACTCAAACCAATTACCAGAACAGGGCATACTAATAATGGATCTGGATGATCAGATCTAGGTCTTCCAATCACTGTGACAATGGACTGGCTCTTCTCAATCACTTATGTCCCAAGACTAGGATTTTGGTATGTATCTATCTTTCCTAAGGGAAGTGGAAATGAAGGACCTAGAGCATCAATGTTCAACCTACATCCTCCATATCAAAATTATGTAGCATCTTAGAGACTTCATCCTCTTGTTATCCCTCAAAAACAACAGGATATGGTAACTTACTTTAAAGCTGTACAATTTTTTATTCCCGGAGCCAAAGCCCTAATATGATGGGACTTCAGCCTGCAGAAAGTCAGATCGATGGAGTGATCGTTACAGGTACTGTGCTGTAAGCAGAAAGCTAAAACCCTGCAGTCCAAAACAGAAAGTGTCCTGAAGGAGAGGTCAATGTTCTGGAAGCGATGCATCACGTGCTTTGCAAATTCTGCTTCCTGGCTCTCAAAGAGACAGTGAAAAAAGCTCAGCAGGTGGTCACCTTTTCGTGGGGGTTTCTCAGAAGCCACTTCTTCCACCCTCTGAAGTAAGATAGGCTTCACAAGGTCAGATGTTTTGCATTGTAGCGTTTGCTCAAGGGACATATGTGCCTTTTCACTGCTCAGGCCGTATATGAAGGTCACGGTTAATGTTAAATGCTCATTGCCTGGCTTTTCATACACACCTAAGAGTCTCTTCAGGTCCTCCATGTTGTTGTCTAATGGGGCTCCTTGTTCTTCCTGCAGAATATATGAGAGGGCAGCAAAAAACTCCTGAAAGCAAAGATGAAGGAAACTGTAGGAATTATATCGGCCAATGCCCCTTTGGAATGTTCTTTGGTCTAGGAACAAGTCTTTAATGTCAGATTCCCCCAAATTCATTTCTCTGAGATCTTGTTCCTCAAAGAGGATCTTCTGCTCTAGAACACCATTTTGTGCCAAGAAGCACAGTTGCCTGATTTCCTTCTGAGGAACTGTCTTCCATTTCCTGGAATTGTGTTCAAGGAAATGGTGAAGAAACATCAAAAACACTTTTGTTGTGGTGTCTAATACAACTGCAATCTCATCTTCAGTTTCCAGTTCTACTTTGATGATAGAGCAGATGATCCAGCACACCATAGGGATGAAGCAGATGGTGGATACAGCTTCAGTATTTTCAATGAATCTCAGCGCCTTGTTGGCTTTCCGCTCATCTTCGAAGAACTTCAAGAAATATTCACGACGACCTTTTTCAGAGAATCCGAGGATTTCTGTGAATCGGGGAAACTTCAGGCATCTTTGCAGCCGGTCTGCGGCCCCTGGCCTTGTGGTTATTAAGAGGTAGGATTTTGGCAAGAGTTCTTTCCTTAGTAAGCTGCTCAGAAGACATTCCATGGACACCTTGGACTCAGGATTGTCACAAAAATGATCTACAGGCCCTACAGAGCAAGAAAGCTCATCAAAGCCATCAATGATAAAAAGCAGCTTCTCGTGATCAGCTAGGATATCTTTCACTGGGGCATACGTGTCCTGGCACTGATCTACAATGAAGTCAGCCAGGGTGGTTTCTTTAGCGAGATTCAGTTCCCTACAGCGAATGCAGAACACAAAGTCAAACATATCCTGATAGAGCTCCCCAGCAGCCCAGTCCAGCATAATCTTTTGTGAGGTCATTGTTTTGCCAATCCCTGCAGGTCCCAGCAATACAACTGTCCGTGGGGCTATTTCTGATTCATCAGGTTCAAAAAGGCTCTCAAGGTCAACTGAAGAATAACCAAAGCTGTGGGTGTTCAGAAGCTCCAGATGGAGCTTCCCAGTAGCAATTAATTCATGTGCCCTCTGCTTCTCAGATCGGTGCTTCCTAACCATTAACAGCTCTATATAGCGGACAGCCAAAGGGATGCTCTCACCAAGCAAACTGTTCCTGTCCACAATCAGCTGGTATTCTTCCATCACATTCTCTGCATATTTCTTTTTGTAACCTGGTATGACAAAGAAGGAAGATCTGTTATCTGTGGTGGTACTGGAACAGATTGGCTCTTCCTGAGTCAAAGATCAGCTCTGGACCCCAGCCAAACATATCATTAACAAGCAGTATTGTGTATAGCCCCCCCCCCCCAGAATTATTGCTTGTTGGTTCACAATGCTGGTGCTGGTGCTGTCTGTGCACCTTTTAGTGACAGGCACATCCAGGTATTTCACTAACATAAAATATGAGGGAGCGTGCAATTGCTGCCACCACATATATGCTGCCATCTTTTTCAGCTCTCACTCATGTGCAGTAACCTCAGCAACAAGGTAAGTTAGGGTGCATCCCCATGCAGGATTTTTAGTCCTGGTTTAGTTCTGCTGGGACTATTGTTATTCCAAATTGAGTTCTTGTCAATTAATCCAAATATAGCTGTCCCCATGCAGCTTTTTTAGTTCTGGTTTTGGGACTATTTTAAAATGTAAAAAAACCAGGGCTTTTATACCACCACGACCCCTGCAAACCCTGCCTGAAATAAAGGAAACAAAACGACAGTTTTAAAGATAAATTTTAGCCGCAAATACTGTCCTTTTCACACCTCTCCCTTTTGAGATTACCGTACTGAGCTTTTGTGAGCATGGCAACCACAGCTGGCTGCCATTGGCCAGAAGGCTAAAGCTCCATCCCAAATAGCCTGGTATCGTCCCCATGTAGGGGAAAATAAGTGAACTCAGCTCCAAGAAGGGGACTCCCCTGTTTTCATCAGGACTTTTTTTTCTCCAGATTGAGTACATGTCCCCATAGTAAGGATACTGCGAGGTGAACGAGAAGACGTTGGAAAAATGAAGTCACAAAAAAAGCAACGGAAAGATAGAATGTTATTGTATAAGGTTAATGTATAATTATAAGTTTTTATGTTGTCAAAAAACACTGTTTAATAAAGAGTATAATAATTTTAAAAAAGATAAAAGTCATTCATTGTAGGAAGACTTCCCTGCTCAGATGGCAAACCTCAGCAGAAGGAAGTTTCCTAGAACATGCTTGTCGGAATGCCTCCCTGCTCGGATGGCAAACCTCAGCAGAAGGACGCTTCCTAGAGCATGATGTCCCCTCTTATCTTTCTTAAGCAAGACACATACCTTCCTTATCTCTCTTAAGCTAGATACATACTATGTCCAAGAGCATCGCTTGCGCAAATTGTTCATGAGGTCATCACGGGCTAGATCAACTGACATCTGGGTGTTTCTTTTCTCCCCAAGGCTCCTTCCTGTCTACCCAGAATGTAATGATATATAAGCAACTGTGTCTCCTAGTAAAAGCAAGCAATTCTTCTCCACTCCTGTGGCCGTGTCATTCATTGCTTCAATTCATAGCAAAATCATGAATCTTTCTTAGGAATTGGTTTGCTAAATCAGCCTTGGCTGCAATAATGTTTGTGATAAGGTCTTTACATTTTAAAGTTATTTTTGTTCTTTTAAAGAGAAATCTGAATCATCTCTTTTGGCTTTCCAAAGATTATTACAAACGGTCCACCTACCGTGAATTCTGGACTCATAATTACGACTTATGAAGATGTGCTCACATACCTTGAATCTGCTTCCCCAACTCTGGAAAAGAAATAAGTTAATCAGTTTTATTACAGTGGACAGAAGATTTTATTTAGCCTCCACAGCTCTCCTGTATAGAATATAAAAATACTCAGCTGATTATACATTCTAGACTTCTTACTGCAGAATTGAGTTTGTCATTTTTGAAATAATAAAAGCATTTTCAGCCTATATTATATGGATTACAGATTGAAAAATAGTTTTTAAAACAAGAAGGAAGACAAAGTAACTGCATGATTTAACTACTGCCAACACAATGGGGTAAGTGCCGGCAAGGCGGAAGAATCAGCAATGCTCTGACATTTGAAGGGGGCAGATAGCAATGGATGCAAGTGAATTTAGCCACACATCTTTTCAATTCAAACATGATCATCAGCTTAACATAGATAGGGAAAAGGGGACAGTTACAACAATGAAGTTGCAGAGACTGTAGCAGAGGGGGGAAAATGTGGAAACGTAGAAAGCAATAAAAGAAAGGATCCCAGATGCTACTGGTGAGCAAACTTTAGACTGGGAAGCAATGGCTCTTCTGATATTGTATGATCAGTCTTCTTAGACTTGTCTTTGTAGGCAGCAACAGTAAAAAAAAAACCACCCTTCCCACCATCACATCAATTCATAAACCTGGCTAAGAGTAAATGTGGTACTTAAGCCAAAAGAGACTATCCACTTCAGTTAGGACAGGTGTATCAGTGGCTACTAGGTATTGCTTCTGCGTGGGAGAGACAGGCAGGATGTCTCTAAAGGCCATTTGCATGTATGGAAGAGCAAGTGAAGGTTTTGAATTTGTCTTCTGCTTGAGATGCCCAGAAACAATTGGCGCAAGACAGGATGCTGGACTAGATAGGCTGTGACCCAACTGTCAGGGCTCCTCTTATGGTCTTATGATGCTATGCCTACATGACTTCTTATTTAAAAGATTTATGAATTGTTTGTGATTTGTCAATGGGAGAATAGCACAAAGAGTAATCAGTTGAAAACTAACTAGAAATATACCAAGAAATGCATAAAACCTTCTGCATGGATATGTAGCTGAAGAGCCATACCCTTGCTCAGTTTAGAAGCATTGTACTTGAGACCAATGTCTTCAAAAATAGCCATCGTAAGGGTCACAGCCTTGTCCTCATAATACTCTGTCATGAGTTCTACTAGATTCTCCCGGCTTGCATTCTCCAACCTTCCACGTGGAATATTCTTATTCCCAGGAATTGTTGTTGTGCGCAGCTTGAACTTAAATTTCTTAAAATCTCCTTCGCCAAGGTCTTCTAAGGCATCTAGCAGGATATTTTGTATCATGGCTCCTCCTGACGCCATTGCTGCAAAACAGAGAGTCATTGTAACTACCTGAAGAAAGGACGCTCCCTGCCCATTATGCAAGTAATTGACCTTTGGCCCAGGCTAGCATACTTTTTTTTTTTTTACCTAGGTGTAGCTTTTAGCCCTAAGGCCAGGTCTCCCAGGCCTCCCTTATATGGCCAGAGATGCCATTCCACCACCACCCCTTCTCGGGATGACATATACCCATTCCTCCCCATACTGAAGTGCTTGGGGAGCTGCATTGATGTCTCCAGGGTGCAGGAATAACATCCTAGGCCAGCGGTTCTCAACCTTCCTAATGCCGCAACCCCTTAATGGAGTTCCTCATGTTGTGGAGACCCCCAACCACGGGGGTGGAGCAGCTGGGAGGTGGGAGGGAAGGGCGGAGGGAGACTCGTCGTGACCCCTCTGAAAGGGTAGTTTGACCCCGGAAGGGGTCCCGACCCCCAGGTTGAGAACCACTGTCCTAGGCTCAGGACACAAACAGTTCTGAAGTTGCTTCCTCACACTCTGATCCTAAGTCATCTTGTTGTGACCAATTCATCATCAACAGGGTGAGATGGCTGAAGGGGGGTGCCTGTGCATAGGGGTTGACTCATGAGGAGACCTCTAATTTCAGCCTCTGTGTCCAGGCACTGCCACCTTTCAATGCATCCTGACTAGTGACAAAGGGGATGGCCTGACACTTTGGCCAGGTTGGGATGCCAAAGCTGCCAGGCCCAGCTGCCTTGATAAGTTGCCTATGGCTGTATTCAGATGCAGCAAAAGAGGCTCCTCAGAGACAATGTGGCCCTCCTGTTCCCAAATCTTCTCTAACCCACCTTTTCTAGCACAGGATGTTCAGAGAAGGGGGGAAGGGCAAGCTGGTATGTCAACAATTTTACCTCAGAATCTTCTCTAAGCTGCCTTAGATAGACTCATAGAGTTGGGATCTCTAGGGTCATCAAATCCAACCCCCTGCTCAATGCAGGATTTCTTAAACCATCCCAGATAGATGCAGGTCCAGCCTCTGCTTTGAAGAAGCCACTGCCTCCCATGGCACACTGTTCCATTGACTGATCGTCCTCATGGTCAAGAAGTTTTTCCTAGATGCACTTCAGAGATTTTTTTTAACACTGTTGAGAGAGGAACCTACCAGGCAAATCCCATACCACTTCATACCACTTATTTGTCTTCCTTGTATCAAAAAGAGGACCTCCCCAGACATCCTCTACTGACCAGTAGACCACACTACATTTGAAAAACCACGAACACTATGGAACAGTGTTGTCTGAGAAGAAAAGCGAAGTGCCATAATGTTGACTGCCCAGACAAAATCAAACTATTTTCTCGGCAAGAAGACAGAAATGGCCTTCTTTAGGAACATTCTTGTAGTTGCAAGCATGCCCTTCCTTATTAAGGAGCACTCCAACTGTAAGAGATACTAATCATGTTCTGTTCAGGGACTCCCAGTGGACCAGATGCTGTTTGACTACAGTTCCCATCATTCCTTTCCTTTGATCACACTGATTGGGGCGGATGGGAGTTGTATTCCAACAGCATTGACAATCTCTAGTTCTATTGATTCAATAGAAAATTCCTTAAGAAAAAATTTCCAAAGGTCTACAGCCTTGTTTTAATTTCTACAGACTTTGAACACATTGTTCAACAATTGTTAGCAGCTACTATCACATCCTTTTAGGTGACATTTTTTCTTAGCTCAGTGGCTCTGGATACTCATCAGTTTGTATAATATTTGCTTCTGTCTGTTAACAGTCTTCAGAGTTTTCAGGCTGAAACTGTGGAGAAGGCTGTATACAATTTATAACAAGGGCAGGCAGGAAGCTCCTCAATCCGCTTATTAAAAAAATAGGTTTCACTTCTTCCGAGTTAGCAAGCTATGCATTTTCCTCTAAAAGTCTTTTAGGTATACAAGGTTATGCATTTCCTCTGTGGTCACACTTAAGGTTTAATCCAGCTTCAGTCCACTTTCGGAGCGAGAGAACACATCAGCAGAGTGACAAGCTGTTTTCTTTCAGTGTGAAATAACCCAGAAAATTCACCTTTGGAACCGATAATGTGTCACTCTGCTGATGTGTTCTCTCGCTCTGAAGGTGGATCGAAGCTGGAATAAACCTTAGGTGTGCCCATAGCCCTGGAAGCCTTTTATCCCCTCCTCACGTTCTTTTCCTCTGCAAATAGACCCAGGAAGGAAGGGCGGCCCTAGGGGCGGCCAAATATTGGTTCAGTCAGATTAACCTCGGCGGGGATTTTAAAGTCTGAAACTTGTCCAATGGAGGCCCTTAAGACTTCGGAGCAAGGCTCTTATCTCCGATCTTCAAACACGGCCTCCGCTTCTGTCCTCGGATCAAAAAGCCCTTTGGTCAATCGGAGGACTTTTTAGGCTTCCTGAATTAAGCCATGATCCGCTGCAAAACCCCACCGCCGCCCAAATATTTGCACTTCTGTTGCACATACAACGCAACTGCGAACCTCTTCGGATGAGCCTCAACTCACCGGCAGCCGCTCTGTTCCCAGTGGGAAGTGTTACGACTATCTCCTCACCTTTTCCGGGGACACCCCAGAATCTGTAAGTCACCCCCAAGACGAAAAGTAAAAGTAAAAGCAAGAGTGGATTGGGAGGAGAATGAGGAGGTGGGGCATCCTCCTTCGAAGGCCTAGGATTGGACCGTGATGTTGAGCTGCCTCGCCGAATGCGAGCATTGTGGCAGCATCCGATACTGTGATCCCTGCCTTCAAAGCAGGATTAACACTTACTGGTTACTGCATTTTACTCTTTCCTATATGCCTGAAAAAAGCAGCAAGAGAATTGCACGTCTTGTTAATCGCGGCGTGGCGGTCCTCTCTTCCAAGTCCTAAAAGAGAGAAGCGTTCCCGGGCTGTGATCACGCGCACAGGAGAGAAAAAGCATCTCGGGGTTGATTCAGAGAAAGGCCTTGGAGGTGGGATCCTTCACACACCAGCTCCTCCTCCCTCTCCTGGACATTCGTATTGTGTGTGCTAGAAAAAAGGGGTGGGTTAGAGAAGTCGCCTCTTTTTCTTACATCTGAACACCACCTCAGTGAGTTGGGCCAGTTGTCCATACCAAGTGAAGACACGCGTCTTTGCCCTAGCCTTTGGTTAAATGAGAATACATTTTCTCTTTCCACTTTCAGACACTGTTATTGCTTTAATGTATACATATATATTAATGTTGTTACCTGCCCTGGAGACCTTCGGGTATAGGGTGGGATAAAAATGGAAATAATAAATATAGATGGATGGATGGATGGATAGAAAAACCAAATCTCAGTGGAACATTGTAGATGTCATAAAGTTGAATGTGCAGAACTTTGAGGTTCTTCAGAGCATATTATCGTTAGGAAAAAAACTGGAAAGCTAAAGAGTGCAAAGATTTAAATTTATTTTCTTGAAAGGAGGGGCATCAGGATTTATTGAAAATCACAAAGTGGTGAGTCCTTTTTTTTAAAATGGACATTAAAAGAGGATAGGTGGTCGTGAATAAAATTCTAAAATATTCCATATCTGGCCATCTGAGATTTTACTGCCTAAGGAAAAACTATTTGGACAAAATGACCCAAGTTGAAATTTTTAAAAAATTGAATTTGCCATTTAAAAAAATTATTCATATAAAAAAGTTCATTTTTCTTAATTTTGGTTTTTATCCAGGAATGTACTTGCCCTTAAGGAGGGAGAACAAACTCCTCTAGCAAGGAAGTTATAATTTTAGCATCTGCAGTTATTTGAAAGGCTGACAACACCTAAAACAGCTTTTTGAATATATCCTCCCCCCCTTCTCTTTAGATATCAGCTGGATCCAGATTCTACATTTCACCATAAGCTGTGCGCTTGTCCTGTGCTATGTTTAACTGGATGAAAACTTGTAGTTTTATGAAGTTTTGTCTGCTTCACGAAACTATTTACTTAAGAAGTTAACGCATCCACTTCCCACAGACTGTCTTAAACTGGTTTACAAAGCGAACTATAAAAGCAAGATTAAAAAAAAAAAACTAAAAAGATCCAAACTCACTCGTTCCATTACTATCGCTTGATAATAGTTGCAAGTTATTAAAATTAGGATTATATGTATAAATCTTTCTACCACATGTTAAGTTTTATATGCTACATTTAAAGTTTGACGGTTTAATGTTAAATACTTTGTTATATGTTGCATATAAATTGTAATCTCTTACATGGAACCTATTGTTAAATAAACAATTAAATAAAAAAATACTAAAAAAGACAAAAAAATGTTAAGGCTATGGGGAAATTCGCACTTTGCCATCTGTTCATGGATGGCAGAGGTCAAAATTCCCCACTTGTGTACTAAGCATTCACACCAGGGGCCTATTCGCACTTGGCCTTTTTCTGGAG
>MTQE01000401.1:22480067-22533122 GCA_014337955.1 Aspidoscelis marmoratus
TTTTTTGAATCCGGCCCTCGGCTGGATTGAGTTTGACACCACTGATTTAATTAGTGAAGAGGCCCTCTAGTGGTGCAGTGGTTAAGAGCACCTGGCTAGAACCAGAGTCCCTCAGTTCAAATCTCCACTGTGCCAGGGACACCCACTGGGTCTTCCCAGCTATTGATAAAATAGCCCCACTGCCTTATGAGGGCCTTGGAAAAGGCTAAAGGAATAAACCCTGACAGAAAATCCAGAGTGGAGCCCCAAAGGCAGTTGGATGGCCAAAGGTCCTCCTTCTGGCGGCACTTGCAGCCAGCCCAGTGCCAGATATCATGTTTGCCTCCCTTTGGATGACACCGGGAAGGACAAGAGAGAAAATGTTGATTCCTGGACGATTCAGTTTCAGTGCCTTCAAGCTCTTTCCATTCTCTTCAGAGACAGGAGGATGTCAACCAATCAGTGAAGATTGGGAAATATAGAATGAATGCAATTAAAAATGACTGTTCACTATAAATGATTACATTGCAACCGGTTTCACATTCCAGTTTCAGAAGTGCGGAACAGTTGCTGAAATATGCCCCATAGTCACATGTGTGTTTCGTGAGGTCGCACTATAAACAAAATGAGGAGGACATTAAACTTTTTAAAAGCATCTCTGGCGCTGCCTTTCACAAGAGAGATCACTGTCAGGGCACTGTGCAGCCTAAATGTGCTCCATTTGACTCTCTGTGGAAGTTTCTGCCTTAGAAACCAAACTTCACTCTGGCCGCAATGGTGGCATCTGCTGCTCCCAGTGAGTTGCTGCTGGGAGGCTTTTTGCAAAAACATACACAGCCGGAGAAGGCACGAACCTTTTGCTGCTGCTACTAGGGCAATAAATGAAGAAGAGTTGGTTTTTCTACCCTGCTTTTCTCACCCATTCAAGGGGTCTCAAAGTGGCTGACAAAAGTTTTCTATTCTTCTTCTCTGTGAGGTAGGTGGGGTTGTGAGAGCTCAGAAGAGAGCTGTGACTTGCCCACGGTCACTCAGCTGGGTTCATGGAGGAGTGCGGAAACAAACCTGGTATTTCCAGATAAGAGTCTGCCCCCCTAGCCACTAGGCCAAACTGGCTAGTAAGGAGGGACACTTGATAAGCAGGGAGAAGGTGGAGAAACATCACTGCAGATGCCGGCAAGTCTTTGTCTTACCATCTCAAATCACTCCAGTGGAACTGAGCCCAACACAAAATGCACCACTTTAGTAGATCTTAACTTGGTAGCTTCCAATTACTCTGAAAGACTAGTTTCTCTTCTGCTTCTGGGCAAGGAATCTTCTCGACTGCTGCTTTCAGTTTATCTCCACGCACTAACCTGCCTGTATCTGTATGTTATCCTTTCCAGAAGCTGGAGCCTATTTTGCTCAAAAGGTATTCAAGGAAAAAAAAAGGCACCCTTGCAGTGCTCCATTTAATGTTCAATTTATAACCACAGAAAAGGCACCAATCATTTGGTCCTTACTGCAGAAACAAATTCAATCAGACTCTTCACTCTGTTTCTTCTCCAGGTAGAGAGTGTAACAAATGCCCCCAAATACAATTTTAGGTTTCCCTCCCCTAAAACAAAGCCGCTCACTGATAGTTTTGTTATTTCAGGAAGTTCCTTATGACAACATGAAGAACAAAGCCCCTATAACCAATCCCTGTTGTCGACTGAGTGTGATAAACTGGCTCCACCAAGGCAAGGATTTGAACCAGCTCAGTTTCCCCATTAGTGCTAGCAGGCCGTGGCCTCAGGGGCTTTACTCTTCGTGTTGCCATTAGGTTCACTTTTCCTGCACTTGCTGAAGCACCATGACTGTTTGCCTTTGGAGAAATACCTCTGTGGTCTCTTCTCTGGAGAGCTTAGAGACTTCCACCTCAGCCTCCTCCTCCTCTTCTTCCTCACTCTCTCCTGCTTGGTATGCTTGTGAAAGGATCTCTTCTCCCTAAAAGAGACACAACGAACCCATGGTTTGAAAGGATCCCTTATCCCTAGAAGAGACACAATGAACTCATGGCGTGAGTCCAAGTAGGGCTTTGGATCCCTTGGCAATGGCTCTCTCTGATAGTCTCCTGCTGCAATTTGTACAGGCACTTCAGGTTGACTTGAATTTTCCTGGTGTATTGATATTTAGCCTTTAAAACTATTTTACTTGCTGCCTTTGCGATTCTTTTTTGGTTAATTACCAATCTGTGCTATATTGCTGTATCTGAGCCACCTGGAGCATTCTATTAGAAAGACCAGGGCATAAATGCTTTTAACAAAGAAAATTAGGGTTGAATTCTGTTGTAGTCAGACATGCTTTTATAACCCCACCAAAGGAGCTGGACTAATAATCAAAATATTTCCTTCCAAATTCAGTATTCCACAAAGAAAGTGCAAATTTGTCAATTGATTGTACATATTGCTATTTTCGAGCAACAGAAGAGAGAGAAGAGGCACTCCCCTGAATGTTACAATTATACCTTTTCACATTTTTATTTTATACCACGAATTTTAATGAAGACAGTTATTCTATCTGCAACACATCTTCAAAAGGTTCTTTTATATTTTAAAAATGGTGACTTTATTCAGTATAACTTGCTTTAATAATAATCTCTGCTCATATTGCATTAAGTCCATTCAGACAAGGCATTCTTTTAAAAACTCACCTTTAGGTCCCTGTTTTTGAGATCACCCACCCAAAAAGCTTCCTGGCAGTGATTGAAAGCCAGCATGGCTTTTACGCGGTATACAAACAATTCAAGGGACTTCTTTAGCAGTGGTACGTGGCTGGTGAGTCCTGTGTCTTGATGAATCTGCACTCAGAAAAAGTGTACATAGGAAAATTAGAACTCTGACCCTTTCTGTACTAGCGCTTTTCTCAGAAGACGGAACCGAGAAGGAATGCCTACCAGTGGGTGTATCTTCAGCTACTCTGCAAGAAAGCGACAGATATGAATTTATCTACTTTCTTTTACCTTGGAATGGCCACACATGTGGTGAAGCTGCCTGGTGCTCAGCTGCAAGGTTTTCAGCAGACTCTGTACATCATTCTGTAAAACCCAAACACGGCATTTACACATTTGTTCAAACCTGTTACCTCTTGGGGCACTTGAAACACAATTTTATTACTATAATAGAAGACAATTTTTACATTCAGCAGGTTACCCAACTCAAAACCATCAGCAGGTACACAATGAAGGAAGCATTAGAAGCTGTCCTAACTTTGAAAAATGTACCTGTACATAATACATACAAATGTCATCCAGATATCTTACACATATAATAAGAGATCATGAGGTCTTGGCAGATTTGAAAGATAACACATTAAATGGGGGAGAGAATGAAACAAGTATTGTTTAATCCACACACTTTACTGCTAAGCCACAAAGTCCCACAATCAGCTGAAGGACAACTCTTATCCCCAAAACCATATTGTTGTTGTTCGGTACTGCATGGATCCATACAGGCAGCTTTCTTGGCAGAGATACAAAAGTGGTTTACCACGGCCTGCTTCTGGAGAGATGCCGAGGATCAAACTGGCAACTCTCTGCTTTCTTCAGACTGCTTGCATTGCCCCTGAGATCCCTTATCCGCAGAACCTTACCCTATGCTTTTTAAAGCTGCAATCCAAGAGAGGCATGCCAAGCTTCAAGAACGTCTCCATGAACAGACGACCATACTAGGGACAGAAGCAACAGAAAAAAGACAATCACCACTCTTTGATAAATTCCAGAGTGCAAGATGCCAAAAAGATTCAAGGTTCTGGGAACAGACTGGTAAAATAATTCCAAAAATTATTCAGGATTTTTTGCGTAATTCTCGCTCACCTTCAGGCAAACACTCAGAACAGGCCTACTGTCAAAGACCTGTTTAGAGAGAAGATCCAGCAGAAAAATGGTGAGAAGTCATAGTGCTACAATAATTATCTTGAGAACCCAAATATTATTAAAACAATATATATGAGGTTATGACATCCTAATACATCTCAGTCGTTATGCTGGTGCTATTAAACTACAGAATTTGAAGACTGATAACTTTATTGTGAAGTTTTGTTTTGCTATCCTGTTAGTTTAAGGTACATAGCATAAGGTACTTCTTTCTTCTCCCAGGCCTGTAATCAGGCTTTGTTTTGTCTCTCAAGATTTGGCATGCATACTTCAAAAGAACAACTGGTCCAGGGAAGCTCACAGAAAGAAAGGTCGTAGTTCAGTTGAAATTTGCATATATGTCTGAGCATGGTTGGTTAAACACTCTTGCTGTTAGCAAGTTTCCTCATATTTAGTTCCCATTTTCTCCACTACAATTGCCAGCAATGTATTCTAGCCCAGCCCTGAAAACCAGTCAACTTCATATTTTGCTTCATTTGTTGAAATCTCCTAGGTCTTCTTTCCAGGCTAGAATTTAATAATAATAATAAAAAGGATGGCTACACACCTTGACTAAATTAACAAGAATGTGGAAATCCCGTACAGCCATGTTCCAATGTAGTAATTTCTCTAGCTGGATCTGTACAGTGACAGCAGAGTAGAAAATTAATTCAGGCATTCCTACTGCTGTCAGAATCAGAGAGCACGTTTTATCACACATAGTATCATGCCTACTAGAGAAATAAATGAAACAAAAAAGACTTCACTGGATAATCTATCACACTGAAAACAATAGTCTTGGAAAGGCAGCATGCAAATAAATTTAACTACTATGAGTTCCATTTCAATGCAACACATGTGCTAGCTTCATTCATGAATAACTGGCATTTCTAAATGAGCTTGATAAGATAACAATGTTATTCTTGTTTTGGTAATGACTGTATGAAATGCGCCCAATGGCTACAGTTGTTAAAGTTCTTTGGAATCTGTGCCCAAGGCTGCTGTTTCTTAGCATGCAGATTTCCTCCTAGAAATTAAAGGTTTTTCTCTACCTCACTGGAATCTGAGGGCTTTCCTGCAGAAATTTGTCTTACTGAGCTCTCAAGCTGAGACATCATCACACGGAAGAAAACGGGAAAGGTCTGCCTAGAGGAAAAGAAAAGAGGGCAAGAAAAGCTAATTTCAGCTGTGGTTTAGCATTCAGCTTGTCAAACACAGTCTGCATTATGAAGTATTCACACCATCACGTGGTCCATTTGTAGTCGTGTTCTGGATAAAGATTGGGTTTATTGGCTACTCTACAGACATATAAAACTAGTCATTATCCATTTTCTTTGTAATTCTGATGGCATCTAAGGCACCTAAAGAGATTTCTACATACAACAATAACTCCTGTATGTGAACAAAAGCCACTTGCTTTCCTTGTATTGCATCAAGCAGACCTGACAAAATCCACTGTCTTTCAGCTTTGACATTGTGACACCAAAATACAAGAAACTATTAAGCAATCCCAGAGCATATACAGGCACATTAGGTATCAGCCATTGCAATAACTGGTAATTTAAACCATCCATAGCAACTTGGCCAGATGATTCTCCAAACCGGCAGGTAAATAATTCCAATCTGGTTATAAAATCTAATTGTAGAAATCAATACAGTCCCAGGGTAAGATGGCTTCACTGCCCAGAAGAACACCCTATCAGTCTGCAAATTAATTGCTTACTCAAACTTATAACCCCTTTCTTCCCACCTGGTGACATCCTACAATTGCTCCAAAGATAAACAAAATGTATTCTTAAATGATTTTTAACACATATATCCTGCCTTTCTTTCAAAGTGCCCAAGGTGGTGCATCCCATTTTCCCTCCGCACATTTTATCAACACCCCTATCCCAGAAGGTAGATTAGATTTAGGGGCAGTTGACCAGCCCCAAATCACCTAATGGGCTTTCATGACTGAAGGGGATTCAAGGCAGGAACTCCTTGCTTTTGGTCTGACACCCTAGCTCTTATGCCACATTGCCTATGGCCCAGCTCTACTTAACAGCTCTACTGTCAGCAACATTACCTGGTCAGTGTAGGATAGGTGGAAGAATATCCATCTTTAGATGAAGAAACAAGCTCTGGAATCCCAACGCTGGAAATCTCTTCTATAGCTTTTAATATGTTATCTGTGTGCTCCATGTAAATACTGTAAGGAACAATTGTTTTAAAAATTAAAGCATTCTTTGTGGTATTAGAAAGTCTGTTCCCTATACTGTATGTTGGCTTGATTCACAACATTGAAAAAAATTCCAATGTTTACCTTTCTATTTCATCCCAATTCATATAATGTGCAGCCCAGTTAAAACTCAGCTTGATTAAAATCATGACTTCATTAAATAATTGCTCCCCGATAATTGGTTTTTGAACTTTAACAGTTCCCTTCCTGTTTGTTCAAGACTTTTTGTTTCTCAAGATTTGGCATGCATATTTTAAAAGAACAACTGGTCCAGGGAAAAACTGACGATAGGCAATTAAGCCGTCGATCAGAAGGGAGAGCGGCTTGAAGGGGGCTAAAATGTGAAAGTATATCTATTATCCCCCTATGCCTCCCACCCTGGTTCAATGAGGGATGGGAGAGAGACAGCCAATGGTTTAACAGCCATAAAGAGAACCATGATCCCCATCCTTAACTGAGACACAGGTAAGGGGAGGAGATCGGAGGAGATCAGCTCTACCAGCTCCAAAACTAGATCAAGGGAGGCCAGGCCAGCGAGCCCCACACAACCAAATGCTGAGGGCTAATAGTGCCTGTCAGAGCTAGTCTTAAAGGAACAGAGGCCTACCAGAGACAGACGCCTGTCATGGTCCGAAGACATATTGACGGTTGCCTGGCTCAGCGACTGAGGTAGACTAGGCAAAGGGAGGAGGAGCAACCTTTTTTACCAGAAGGGGCACCCTCCCTCGGTCGTCTGGTTTCAGGCAGGCTGACGTAACCCTCTAGTAATAGCCTACTGCCATCCACAGAGAACAGATTGAGAAAAAAATCCCACAAGATATAAAATTTCTGATTTGGAGCTTTGGCAGTATATGGCTTCAAAAGTCCAAATGTACTTTAGATGTTCAATTTCTAAAAGAAAACAGGGTGCATCTTTAAAGGACATTTAAAAAACACCTGTAGAGATGTGGTAAATGATATTGGCTGCAAGTGAAAAAAGAATGAAATTTTTAAAAGATGCAAAAATAGGATATAATCAGATATTCACATTTCCCACACTGTTTAGAAAATATCATGTGAACTGAATCAGTTGCAACTTCCACTGACTATGAACATATGCTTGCCATTTGACTAGACTCTGGCAATTTCATAGCCCTTCCAAGGACATTTCAATAGTTACTCTGATCCTGTCCATCTGTATTTTATCCATAGTTTTCCACATCTACTATCTTCAACCTCATCAAACATTTTTTTCAAACGCTTCATTTGCTTGCATCACGTTCGCAAAATATGTGATCTCCTGTTTGTTAATCATTGCCTCAAAGATTTAATCAGATTCTGCAATACGACTCAGATCTTGGTCCAGGATTGATTCTTTTTGCATTTCCTAGTATTCTTAGTAATGATATCAAGACCTGTAATGCAAAGGCTTCTTATTTTTTCCTCAGTGTCCAACCTCTATAATCATAAATCACAAAAGGAAAGACCAAAACTTATTAATGATTTTGATTTCTGTTGTTAGGGAAACATTCTGGTGACCATGTGGCTCATAATCTTCTTTTGGGCTAGGACAGAATGGTTAGATACCTTGCTTCTCTGATGATGTTCCTCATTCTTTGAATAAGTATGACTTAAGCGAAGTATTTGTAAAAGAAAACCTCACATGTTTTCCCACAGGGAAGTTCAAAGATGCAGTCCCAGATAATCTGGAAGTGAGATTTGAGCAGATGGGGATGCGATAACTATCTGAGCAGGATGCAGGAGCTGCTGGGGAGCATCCAAATGCTCAAGCCTAGAGAGGAGGCTGTCTACTGTGCCACTGAAACAGAGTGAGTTTTGGTGTCACTCAATTTCCCTGTCTCTGGATGGGGGCTAGGTAGGTGGCCTGAAACTGGGGGCAAGGCAGGCAGGCAAGCAGCAGAGAGAAAGCTGCTTCTGCTCCCTTTATTGCTGCAATTAACCAATTTAAACCCCTCATCTCCTCAATATTAGGAAACTGAGAAAACCATTCCCTGAACTTCTTAGGTAAAGAAACCACTTCAGCCTACAATTCCACACAAGCAATGGGACACTTTACCAATCTTGCCTTACTTTCGAATTGCATCATCATCAGTTTAGAGCCTCTGGGATCACTGCAATCCTAGTCTGAGAGGGAGATTGGCAAAATGCCTAAAATGGATGCCTAGGTGCTGCTTCCAGGTTGGAGAGACAGCCAGGATACCTCTAAAGGCCATTGGCAGGGAGTCAAGAGTGGGTGAAGGTTTTGCTTTCGTCTTTTGCTTGAGATGCCCAGAAGAAATTGGTGGGCCACAATGTGAGACAAGATGCTGGAGAAAATGGGCCATGGCTTGATCCAACAGGGCACTTCTTATGTTCTTGTGGCAAGCAGAATAAAAAAATAAAGCGGCGAAGGTAGTCAGTTAATCTGAGAAAAACAATCCTGACAATCCAAGAAGTAACAGAGGACCAAGGGACAGATTCACATGCTTTGCCTTTTATAGTGCAACAGCACCTGCGGTCACTTGTCCAGCATCCAACATCTTGCAGTTTTCTCTGTTTTTTGAGATCTTCAAGTTCAAGCTTAACGTCTGGTGAGTACATGGGCAACAATACAGAAATCGTTTTGCAAGGCATTTTTCCAGGGATGCTGAGGATTGAACAGATCCCTTCTGCATGTAGAGAAAACACTGTGGCACCCAGCACCTTCAATGTGCATATTCAGAAGCAACACAGCAGCCATTTTTGAGAGAGTAAAATTAAGGATCTTCAAGCTCATGTGGTACACAGAAAACCATTCTTACCAGAATAAAGCCTGGAGAGCATCATTAAAATGAGTGCCCTTCTGACGAGCTCCGTTAGGCTGCATCCACGATTGGCAGAGGAAATATTTTACCATGGAAGCTGACAAAGAAGAGCAAAGAAGCATTTAGTCCTTTGAACGCTCACAATCACACACTATTTGCTTTTAGGATAGAATACATGTACCGAAACATTATGAATCGGATATAAAATTATCAAACCAGCATGCTTAATTGACACTTTTAGTAATAAAATCAGATATGTAGACTATACTTATATCAGCTTATTATATTAACTGAGCATATGCACCAAAAAGCTGCGGAGAAATAACAGAACAATATGGGGAGATGTTAATTCTCATTTTCTTTAACATTCACCCATCATCTCTCTGATTTGCAAGGATTCTTGGAAGGTCTCAGAAGAATTGCCACAGTAGGGTTAATCTCTTCTGCTCCTTTTCATATGTCAGATAGATGGTGCTTCAGACAGTATAAAATCCCAGTCCATGCCGTATGGCCCCAGACCTTCTTAGTCACTCCTTTTCCACACAAGTCAGCTTGTGTGGGCAACAAAGAAGTTATTTTTCCTCCCCTGCTCTGCAGAGGACAAATGGACCTTTGGCCATCTAATTCTGGTAGGCCTTAGATTCATGCTTTGCGTTATCTGGATTTCCTGCTGCTCTTGCCCAGTGTGTTTTCCTTCCACCCACACCCAGCCAGATACAAGCCTCGCAAGCCTTTGCTGCTGTAGGTCCTTAATGGCAACACTCACACAGATTCCCTGAGCAAAGTCAATTTTTTTCCAAACAGACTGGAAGCTCAGTCCAGAGGTTCTCCAGGAACTAGTCAGCTGTTGGGGTGTTCTCTCAGTGTTTGCCTCTAAGGCCATCAGGATCCAGAGCCTTGGTTTTCCCCTCCTTTCTCACATCTTTCAAAAGATCAGGAGAGTGTAGGCCCAAGTAGTGGTAATAGCCCCTTTCTGGTGATACAGAGCGTGGTTTCCTCAACTGACTATCATGCAAACCTAGAGATCACTGCCACTCCTCTCTCAGAAAGGAGTGGGACACCCACACCCCTCCTGGCTGGCCTTAACAGCATGGAGATTCAACAGCTTTGTTTGCATGAAGTACGATTTGACAATGTTGTAGTGGATTAAGGCATGTATAGCCTTTGCTTATCAGGTCAGGAAGACCACTCTTCCAGCCCATGTTCAGATTCATTCTATGAAATTGCTATGCACCTCTGTGGCTTTTGCCACTGATGCACCAGGAGATCTGCAAGGCAGGAGCATGATCAAGTTCTCCAGTTTTTTTGAAGCACTATTGCGTGGATCTCTTTGAGATTGGCAGAGGCAGCATTCAGAAAGTCTTGAAGAGGTTGGTTCCTGTAGGAGAGACATTGTTTCTTTCACTCTCTCCTGGGAGATCAGGGTGGTTCTTCCTTCCCAACCTGGAGATGGCAATTCTTCTTTCAAGGCAGAAATGTTGTTACACATGTGATAATCCATTCTGGAAGATTGTCAGAAAAATTACACCCACCCCCATTTTTTTCATGGTTGATGTCTTCCTTTAGTCTGGATATGCTTCTGACTGATCACATTTGCTCATTAAAGAACTGAGGTCAGATGGCGTCCACAGGGATTTTATAGCCATCTGTTGGATTTGTGAAAAAGGAACAGGGATTAACCCTATTGTGGCAAGTCTTCTGGGAATCTTCAAGAATGGACCATCATGTTCTGTTCAACGCAAACATTGCTAAAATTGGGACATTATCCATTGCTATTGGACTGGATCTTTGCACTTTAAAGTGGCAGATACTTTCTCTTGTCAAAGTAATGCAAACACATTTTTTTAAAAGCTATACTCCTTACCTATTTCCTTGTTTTTCGTGTTAACCCCAGACTTTTCAGCAATTACAAGCAGAAGCTGAGTAAGTGTCAATGCACAATAAATATTGGGAACACTGTCCTGAAAGTTCAGCAGGTACTGAAAACTCTGACTGTTCAGAAAAGTGGAAAAAGAAAAGGAAAAGATGGTTAGAATGTCAATGCTGATATTCCAGAATAAAAAGTGCTTTCAACATGTTCCATAATCTGCTTCTGAATTCCCCCCCCCCCTTTTAATCCACTTTGGGAAACTGTCCAGAAACAAAGAGCTCATGATATTTGTCGTCAAAGATTTTGATATGAGAAATTGTGGCTTCATAAAAATAAGGCTATAAAATTACAAAGGCTGTAATCCTACCCCATTTTTCCTGGGAGTAAACACTACAGAGTACAAAGGAACACCTTTTTGACTGTGCAAGGTTAGGATTTCACTCTAAGTGATCCTTCATAGTTCTCAAGTCCTTTATTTTACCTGGGCAGTTCTTCAAGAGACAGCTCTCTTTCCGCTGGCTTGAGCCTATGTGCAAGGATCTGAAGGCCTGATTTCAGCAAACTGTGATTTTCACGCTGAGAAAATCCACTCCTGAGGAAAAAAATAGTTTATCATCTTCCATCATAATGCCTAATCAGTAGGGAAAGTATCAATATGCTTGTTTTTCAGGTATGTGTAGTCATAACAGCAGAAAGATATATAGCCCCAGGAAGCAGAAGAAGGTAGCGATTAGAACATGGAAGAAGCAGAAGCTCAGAAAACATAGAGCTTGCTTGCTGGAAAGCCTCTTTTTGAATTCTTGCCTCTGTCAATCAGTGTGGCAACAACCCTTGCACGTTGCCTTACATGATGCCTGTTAAGGAGGAAAAGGAAAAGGCATTGTGTGATGCAACCTTGAAGGGTTTCCACCACTCCATTCAATCAAGGCAAGATGTCACAGAGAGGCTTTACATAAAGTGAGCTTTATATTTTCATGGGAGAGAACCATAAATCCTAGTTGCACAGATAGCTAACTCACAGTTGCATTATTCTAGCAGATTAAGTAAATAGTAGTTGAGTTGCTCTATGCCAAAAAGAGTCATAACTGTTTATTGCCGGGCTTATACTAAGAGTTAATGAAGAACTCTGGTCACGAGACAAGGGAAGAAGAAAGGCAGGATAGAGTTTTTTGTTTTATTTTTTGAGGGAAAGAGCTTGCGAGAAGTATAAAGACACACTGAAAATTAGAAAAATAGATAACAGAAGCCATAAACACTTTTAAGTAAGAAAGATAAAAGCTAAGTAGAAAAAATGTGGAGAGCATGAATGGTGCAGCTGGTTGAAGGAAGATGGAGAAAGGAACTGAAGGAGGAGAAGCTAACCAAGTACTTTGGAATTTAAGTGCATGAGCCCCCTGTTGGCCAGAAATGATAACTAGGAGAGACACCCATCCATGCCCCTCACTGGCTGCTTCTGAAAATTGTGTCCCTATACTCGCAGCTCCACACACTCACCAAGCAAACATAAGGCGAAAGACTTGCAATAATCTTTGGTAACAGGATGACATTAGGTGGTGTTCTTGAATGTCAACTCCCGGCCCATCAACCACACCATGATTATCTGTGATCAATGTCTTAAGGAAAGAACAAACTGTTTAGTAAAAACAAAAGGTGATCTGCTTTTACAAGCCGGCCAGCATCTAAGTAAACACTTCGTCACTGAGAGAAGGCACAATGAATGCTGATAGAACTGAAGTAATTTTGTTTTCTGACCTGGAAGTAGTTGTGCATATTTTCCATGTGGTTGCACAGAGGCTTTAAGAGTTCCACAGTACACTGAATCACTTCTTGAGGAGATCTTTGACAAAGATGTGAGAACCCAACATTTCTATTTCCTTTTCCCTGTAGAAAAAAAGTCAGTTTCATTCCATTTTTTTTAAAGACTCAGTTATTTTTACGTAGCAGTCACACTTTTGCTGAGGCTTTGCACAACTATTCAGCAGACTGTAGGGCTGATGAGGACACAACCTTGGTAGAGCACACACGTAGGAAAACATGGCTTGTATTCCCTTGTTTGACTGTCATCTTTTACATCCCCTTATCTGTATGAGCAAGCTCCAGTCTGAGCAAACCAGAGAGTTACAAAATAACTTTGTGAAAGATATGAGGAAAAAAGGCCTTTTATTTGATCTGCAAATAATTTTGCCCAAGAGAAATATAAAAATCAGTTGTATCATGTAATTCCTATTTTCTGATTGTATTTTACTGCTGCACTGTTCATTCATGGGCTTTGACAGGTAGACACATATTAACACATATTGTGTTTCTACCAAATATGATTAAAAGGGGAGGAAAATTGGTTTGAGTTTTTGGAAGTCCCAAAACTTAACCCCAGTGAAGGGAGACAATTATTATAATCAGAAATCCAATTATAAGAACAAAAGTACATAAGAGAAGCCCTGCTGGATCAGGCCGCAGCCTGTCTGGTCCAGCATTCTCATACACTGGCAACCAATTGGTTCTGGGCATCTGAAGCAGAGGACAAAGCAAAACCTCCACCTGCTCTCGAATTCCAGTCTCTCCAACCTGGAGGCAGTACCTAAGTATCCATTCTAGTAGCCATTGATATACCTGTCCTCGATGACTTTATCTAATCCTTTCTTAAATCTATTCACGCTGGTTGCTGTCACCATTTCTTCTGGTAGTAAATTCCATAGACTGATGACCTTCCCCTTATCAGTCCTAACTCTCCTGCTCATCAGCTTCGTAGCACTTACTACTGCTTCCCAAACCTATTCTGTGAAAAATATTACACATGAGGCTCTTATGTAGATATGAAATAAAGCCTCAATTACCCATCATTTATTTATGAATATCTCATAATCTCAGCCTCATTCCCTTACACATAGAAAAGAGCTTCCATATAACCACAGAGTAACAAAACAATTTATATGTCACTTAGGCCCCATTCCAACACGGGATTTAAGCAGGCTTGAATTTGGCTCGAGTTCTAACCAACAGTTTCCAAGGGATCTCCTGTTTCTGCAGACTAAAGGCTCCAAAACTACCAAACTCCTCTCTAGCCCTCAAGGAACATCTGTCTGGGACACAAAAGCAAAAAAGTCAGCTAGGAAAGAAGTGTCACATTGCGCTTTTCTGAGACTCTTTCTTGTTCCCGAGCAGCAATTTCTCCCTTTTGGTAATGTTCAAACACAAAAGAGATCAGGCGAAAGTGTGATTTTTACAAAGACGGACTCCATGATCTGATGGAGGAGCAATTTTACATAGTGGGTGGGGTTTGAATTGCCTGCCCTTATGTAGTCCGACTTTGAATTGCCTGCTCCTATGAAGTCAGGGAAGGGGGGTTGTCCTCTACAAGTCTTCATTATAAGCTACCAGTGGGAACCCCACCCCACCCCAAAAAAAACAGACCTCGGTGCTGACTTTAAAAAATCTGGATTTAAATCCACATTAAATTGCCCAGTGGGGACACAGCCTTAGACTACTCCAAATAACTGAAGTGTTCCTGTATGTATGCATGTGTCCAGAAATAAACAAACTACAAAAAAAGTTGAAATAATTCTGCTTAAACAGGTGAGGAAATTATAATCACAGAGGGTGGGAAGTATGAACATAATTGTGAATTGCAGAGGACAAAATGAGATACCTCACAATTAGTTTGGTGTCTTCTCCATGTACACTAACGAGTGCAGAGAGCCCACATCTAGGGTGCTTCCGCACAAGGCTTTTAACACCCATTAAGCACACATTACGAAATGCGCATCCGCACATACGTACCTATTTAGCACACTTCCGGTGAGGCGCGTCTGCACATATGTGTCTCTAATGTGTGCTTAATGGGGTTTAACTGCACACCACATTCAAGGTGGTCTTAATGGGTGTTTTCAGGCGAAAACCGGATTACCTGGACCCGTGTCCGCATACAGGACGGAGAGAGAACACATGAGGCGGGACAGGAAGTTGCCATGTTGAGCTACGCAACGTGGGGCGGAGCCGACTTTTGCGGATGGGAGGCAGGAGCAGGGTGCGGCTCCGCCCTAAAGTCCGTCCCCCTTACTGGTCGCCGAGCTCCTCGTCAACCAGCATCGACGGCTGCCGGCCAAGCGCCATCCCCGGGCGCGGTGACCCGCCCCAGGGCCTCCTGCCGCCATTGCTGCGGCCGTGCACATAACTCTGTGGCTCAGTCGGCGCTACTCAGGCACCCGCTGGGCTGCGCCAGCACAGGCCCGGTGACGAAAAGCGGTGGCTGTGTCGGGTGGGCGCATGGGGTCTGCGATGGCGCGGCGCCCAGCTCCGCTCGGTGCCTGGATCGAGGCCCCCGTTACGAACGGGGTCTGAGCACTCAGGTTTACATGCGTGGCGGCCCGTCCCGTATGTGTGAGGCATGTCACGGGCGTTTTCCGTTGGGATCCCTCATGCCCGTCAAGCCATGTCGGCCGGGCACCGATCCGGGGCCGCAGCGGCTGTTCCCTTCCCGGGCAGGGTTGCCATCGGCATCCATTGCTGTACCCTGGGAGATTGTGGTGGGCGCGAGAAGTGCCCTGATGCTGATCTGGCTACCAGTGGTGGGCTCCTTAAACATACGGAGTAGGCCATGGCGCCCTGGCAGCAGGGGGGGGGCACTCGCCGCGGCCGCCATTTGCAAGGGGCGTGTTCGGGGCTTAGCATTAAATGGAGGCCGGGCAAGCCGCTGCATGTCTATCATGGCTGAGAGCTCACAGGAGGCCGCAGCCGGGCTGGCGGCACCAAAGCCAAAGAAGGCTCGGGCGAAGGCCTGGCGCCGGACCGCGTCATCGTCCTCGCGGCCAGTGCTAGGGCCCCGGCACCACACGAGGCTGTCAAACACATCGATGTCTTCCTCGGCAACTGGCTTCGCCACCAGCCGGCCACGCCCCCTGTGCGCTTGGCGGCCCGTTGGCCGCACGTGGGCCGGCGGCCGGAACTTAGGGTAGAGTGACAGCTGCCCGCGCCAATCACGGAGCTCTCAGGATAGCTGCCTGCAAATGTGTGCTACTGCGTCCGCACAGCGAGGGCAGAATCATGCCCCGCTAGCACCCCTTCCCACGCGTGAGCGGACAAAAGGGGTGCAGGTTGATCCGTATCTCTTAGATAAGGATCTACCAAGATCCAGATCTAGTAAAACCCAATGGCCAGGAACCGCATATATTACATCCGCATCTAGTCTAATCCGGATTCCGTACATCCACATCTACTAGAAACCGTCTTTAAGAAATCCCCCTCTATTCTGAACCGGTTTTCATAAATCCAGGTGCAGGAGATCCGAATTTATTTGCCCCTGTGCGGAAGCAGCCCTAGTCTACACAATGGCTTTTTATTTCTGTGGGTTTTTTGTTAGATTTTATTTTCTGCTTAGGGCTCTCCATTGAGAAAGATAATCCTTTTTTAATTTCTTTTGTACTTACCTTTGAGAAAGGGACTCTCTTTGCAGGAGTTGGAATTAGCATGTGCTCCAGCTTACAGCATAAATCTTCCAAAAGAAAAAGGAGTTCTGAGGGTCCTATCTGTATCACTTCATGAGTCTAAGATTAAAAAAAAACATAAAGCCAGTCCTAGCAACATGCCAAGTTTCATAAGGGAAAGAACAGAACATGTATAGGTTTGATACTGTGTTGCATAGTATTACAGCATGAGGTGCTGTCATAGCGCCATCTAGAGGGCACATGTAAACATATCCCCACTGGAAAGTAATCGCCTACATCTGGTTTCTCTGAACTGTATTTTGATCTGCACAAGAGAACAATCCAGAGGCTGTGGTCACTCCCAAGGTTTTAAACAGCACTAAGATGTCCCTTGTGTTCAGAGTTCACACCCAAAAATGGCCTTCTGATTTTTACCTGAGCCCTTTCTCCAAATTTTGACCTATCCAGTAACTGGAATATCTCAGCTCTCAGATCATTTCAGTTCTGCGGTCCGGCTACATTTTCAGGGTGTGAACATGGCAGAGGACTATTGAAGGTGGTATCTAAGCTTTCCTGGGTGGGCAGAGGGAGGGGGTTTCTTCCCCTTTTTAACAATACTGGAGCCTGTATTAAGTGGGGGAGGGCCACCAACCCCATTTCACCAGCTTCCGTGCTTTTTTAAAAGTACGCCTGACATCTCAGGAGATCTGCAGCCCTGCATCTTCAGATGTGTAACGTGGATACTGAGGGCTGGGGCAAGGGGGTGGGCAGTGATATGCTAAATGACAATGTAGCACACGCCCCTGGGCAGAAATTTCTTTAAGGTTTCTTCAAACCTCATTGTTAATCTGTTGTCTAGCATTAGTCAGTTTTAGGCCTTCAAAACGTGTTCACAAGGTAACAACTGTTAATCTTGATAACAAGGGTTATGGGCAAGATCTAATCTCAAGATCTTATCAAGATTAACAACAACCACTAACCATCTGGCCCTTTTCATCCACTTCTGTAAATCCACTTACCTTTGTGTGCATCTCTGTATCCAGAACAGATTTGGTTAGCAACCCAGTATGAAGAATGGTAAAAACTTCAAAATCTAATTCACGAAAATATGCACTATAACTCTGCATTTGCACCGAAGAAGTCTCTGGCTCTTTTGGAAGAGCCTCCTGGGTGGGAGGGGGTGGGGGGTGGGGGGAAGACAGCCTTATTTAACAGGCAAAGAAGACATTTACATATACGCAAAACTCTATACTTAATGCCCAGAACCAGTTTTACAAACAATGTTGCGTGTTTCTGGCAGTGCTTCTCAGGGATTCTCCCAAGAGGGAAAACGCAAAGGCAGTCTCATAGGTAACTACACAGTGGCTGAGTCCGGACTTACAGCAAAGGAGCACAGCTTCTCCCCACAGCAGCAGAGCAGCAGATGACTCAATGGTGCGAAGTAAAAAGACGCTGCTCTTCAGTCAGCATATTTTGACTTCCCTTCTTCGGGGACATGCTACAGCGCATCCCATGTGACCAATGGGAAGCCACTTTGGTGGGATGGCGCAGCTTCCGATTGTCATGTCTAACCAACATGAAGTGCCTTTGGTGGGATGGCACAGTATCACGTAAGCCGGTATGGCAATTCCACCTTGAACATCCTCGGTTTAGAATGTCTGCCTTGCCTCTAAGCAGACTTCTGCCAAGCCTACAAATGTTCCAGGATCACAAAACTGGAAAAGGAGCTTACATGTTAACTAGAAGAAGAACAGTTGGCTTTTCTACCCTGCTTTTCTCACCCATTTAAGGGGACTTGAAGCGGCTGACAAAGCTTTCTATTCTTCTCCCCACAACAGAACACCCCGTGAGGTAGGTGGGGCTGTGAAAGCTCAGAAGAGAGCTGTGACTAGCCCAAGGTCACCCAGCTGGCATCATGGGGGAGGGCGGAATCGAATCTGGTATTCCCAGATAAGAGTCCGGCTCCCTAACCACTAGACCAAACTGGCTCTAGTCTAAGTCTTGTCTGCTACATCTCTGCTAGGTAGTCACCCATCTTCTGTAGAATCATAGAACCATGGAACTGGAAGAAAACGAGTCTGAAGACAAATGGTGGGTTTTCTTCAATGATAGCTGATAAAGGTGGAATTTCTATAGAGTGAAGCAACCTTGGGATTTTCACCAAGATGCTTGCTTCTCTGTACTGCCACTACGCCCACATGACTAGATGAATAAAAGCACAGAAGTTCAAGGTCACTACAGAATCCACTTTGTCACTCCCAATTCTCTTTCTTCATTGTTCACACCAAAGGGATATCCACTTCTCATGCTTTATTGCACCACATTGGTTCTTGTACAGTTGTCTCTCAGTCTCATCTATGAAATTATTTAAGAGATGCCCACTGACATGAACACATAGCGCCATCTAAGCTTCTTCTTTTTCTTTTACCTCCCTGCCCCAGAAGTCCCACTGATTTGGGCAGTGGCAGCCTAAAGTAGATGAGTAGCGAGGAGTTAATTGTTTATAAGGTTATGTAAGGCCAGCAAAGGGAGTATGTAATACTTGCTCCAAAAGAAAAAGCTTAGACAGGCCCATACACTGGTTTATTTTTCCTTTTGTAAACTTCTGGAAGCAAAACATATTGTATAGAACCTTTTCTGCTTGGCTTGTTTGAGATTCAGGCTGATTTTTTTCGGAGTTTGTGTTCAGTTGGGAATTATCTGCAGACCCATTTTTGCTGCTCTCAGATTTCTGAGGTTTTTGTCCTGAAAAAAATGAAAAGGCTTCAGAAGCAAAAGTCAAGCCAGTTTTACAGTTGGAAACAATGGCCCCACAAAACACTAGAAGGGACTTCTATTTGCACTGAAACCAGCTCATTTTCTTGACTTTAATGTTCCTATAGCGTCTTTATCATAAACATGACACTTTTCTGGAACTATATATTACCTTTGGTCTTCTTCTTGGTGGTACCCATGGGACTGATAACAGGTACTTTTTCCACGGTTTCAGAATCAAAATTAGCAAGCGGAGGAATATAACCAGGACTTGCTGAAACCAAACCAAAATAAAATAAAATAAGACTTGCATCCTTTTGTTACGCAGTCTCTCATACCTGTTCTAACCTGAGAGCAAGAATAAAGGTAAAGGTGACATTGAGTGAGATTCAACTCCTCATGATGCCTACTTGATATGATTTTCAGTGCCTGGTTAACACATCCTTAGACCTTTGGCAATGTCCTGCCAAGGAGGATGGATGAGACAGTGGGTTATATTTTAAATATGTTCTAAGAATACTTTATATGTTTTTTAATTATTACTGTGATCTACCCTGGAACTTTTGGTGAAGGACAGAGTATAAATTCTTCAATAAATAAATGAACAAATGACTATATGGATAGATCTGAATAGCCTTCTCGGTAACAGGACAGGAAGTGGTTGACCATGACTTCCTTGAGGGCAGCCGCTGGAAATTGAACCCAGAACCTTCTACATCCAAAGCAAATGCCAAGAGCATGAGGTCTGCTTCCAGAAAATGGATCTCTCTCCTCTCCTTTACGTTTTTTAGTGCATAGGATTACCTGTCAGGCATTTTTCCAATAAACACTGTAGTTCTGTAATGTTCTGTATTCGAGCCAAAACTCTTCCTTTTATCTCAGGGTCTTCTTGTTGGCAAAAGGCATTCACCACCTTAAGAGAAAAACTCCAGATGTAATACCTAAGCAGCAACTCGATTTTCCCTAATAACTACTGCTAGTCAAGGGTGTCAGGATTGTTCCAAAGTTTTATCTCCACATCTTATCTTCATTACTTTAGTTACACACTGAGCAGATTGATTATAAATGTATTAAGCAATCTCAGCAAAGATTTTCTTCAGTTTTGAATGAGGTCTACTTAAAAAGTGGTCGTTGTCCTGTGCCATAAGATGTTACCCAGGCAACCTGAGCAGCTGCACATACAGATCTATAGATGCAGACAAGTTCTAATTATATTGTTTTGTAACTATTCACAGTATGCAAAAATGTTCTGAGACCTTGAAACAGAGGCTTCAAGAATCTTCACAGATAATGTGATCAGGTACTAAAAAATAAGGCAATCAGAAGACGCTCAGTCAGACATCACCACGATCTTTGGATCTATGACAAGATTTGAAATTGAGGCCAGGCCTTCAGAATGTTTCTTTTTCTGCCTCGGCAAGGAATACGTGACTTATACCTCTGGCCACTACATTGATGGCCCCTTAGTTATAAGACCCATGGACAGATTATTTTTATATTAGTTTTTCAAATGATAAAGATTATCAGCTGTCCTGGGGAAGGTGTGAATTTCTGACTGCACAGAAGATGGTACAAATTTATTTGTGGCTATAGTGATCAATGGGTTACATGTTTCCCCATTTCCAACTGACAGAAAAATCTTTTGTCAAGAAAAAAGGCTAAATTTACACACACCAAGACTTCCCCAATCTCTGATAGGAAAATGTTTCATTGTTCTTTACAGAGCATAGTATTTCCCATCTCAGACAAGTAATCCTCTGGCAGCCCTATAAGAAATTACCCAGGGGTATCATTGCTTACCTCACGGAACCAATTGAGAGTATGAAATAAGAGTGTACAGAGAAATTCACGCTCTTGCTTTGATAAAGAATCTAACTTTCCTCCAAACTCCAAGTTAGTCAGATACAAAGGACACCCTGGAATAGAATGTGAGGGGGGGGGGATATCTTTGTTAATGCCACACACTTGAATTGGACGTAGGCAAACACCCCCATCCCAATATGACCTTCTCATCTGTTTTATTTGCAATTGTTCAGGGAAAACACACACAACTGAACTGAGATTGCCTCGGTATTAAAGGGCCCACCATCAGAGATGACTGACTTGTCTGCCCACAATTTTCTGAAGATTATGTTTCACTCTAGATAAGGCTGGATGATATAATTTACAAAGCTTATGAACAGGCTAAGCATGAATACTCTGCTCAAAACCCTAGTCTGTGTTATAACCACAGCTGTATCTTTCAAATGGGTAATAAAGATAAAATAGAACAAGCAACGCCAAGTGCCCATATCCTGTACCCAACAAAGCATCAATGTCTTCCAGGCTCCCGTTTTTCATTTCTGACACGCAGAGTCTCAGCAGTCGGAAGAGTGGTGGCAAACACACGGGGGACACTGTTCTGGAGAGAGAGAGAACAATACATCTCAGCCAATGTAGCCCCGTGCCAGAGAGATGCTTTGCCTGAAGGAGTCTCCCACTCAACCTCTATCATTTCCAGGTAGAGCGGCAAATGTTTCCTGCCTGAAATTCTGGAGAATTTCCCATGCAGCACAGACAAAAACAAAGCAGATAAACAAATGGCCTGCCTCTGTAAAAATGTGCTACCTATATTACTATGAATTATGTCCCAGCTTTTGAAAAGTAAGCTTCCCTACAGCCTTCTTGTTGCAGGTTTGATTTCCCTTGAACTGGATCTCTGTTCCCATCATCAAGGACAGAAGAGGTTCATAACTGGGAAATGGAAATGCAGTTGTAGAAACCAAGAGATGCAGGAACAACAACACGATGTAGGAAAGGTCTGGGGAAGACCATGACATGACGGTCATCTCCCACCCATGGCCATCTCCAGTTTCTAGAGGTTTAGCAAAATAGCTTGTATTATACAAAATCACATTGAGCGGAAACTAGATATTTCTCAAAGAAGAACCTCTCAGTTTCCATCTTTTCATGCCAGTAGATTTTGCATTAGTTATCACAATCTGTAATGGCCCTCAGATCTTCTGTACTCCTCAACCAGTAAAAAGAAACATCCACTGACCTTTCATCCTGGCCCTTGGTTGCAGTTTCATCTGCGTTCTTGCTCAAATTGCTCTGGGCCAGCAGAGGCAACAGGTTAATCGCAATGGTTTCCTCACTGTCATCAACATCCAAGCCATACATGACTTTCACTTGGAACAAGAAAGCACTGCATAGGAATCAAATGTCAACTCAAAGTCAGTATATTAATAACAAACTGATTTTTCCATATTAAAAGACAAGAATGTTTTTTTCCCCAAAATACCTATCCTGTGTAGGGGGAAGTTCTGTCACAAAATGTTTTTCAAAGTCATTCACCACACTGCTCTCAATCCACTCCTGAAAGGGAAAAGGAAAGGAGTAAAGATGCGTTTGAGTCCACCACAACTTCCAGGGATTACATAGACACATTCCTGCTGCTTCTTGGCAGGACTCACAGATGAAGTTTCCCCCATCTTGAGGTTTTCTGCAGGCAGTGCCATTCCTCTAGCACTGAGTTATGCCTTTTTGTAAAATAATGGGAAAGAACGCCACAGAATGTGGTTGCTCAGGCCCACTCTACCTGGTATTCTGCAACAGATTCCAGAAAAAGCAGCAGTCCACAAGCTAGTGTGGACCAGATCAAGCCATACCCCAACATGGTTCGCCCACACTTGATGAAAAATGGACCAGACTAGGGTATAAAAATGGTGCCCTAACTTGGTATAGTTGTAGTCCTCAGGGATAGTATACTGGACCACAGAGGCAGGCAGATGGCACACCCCTGTGATATACTGTACTATGGAGGGCCTTTCTTGGCAACACTCCCAGAATCACTTGCCAAATGGGTCTGCTGCAGAACTGACCAGGTTGGAAATTGAACTTTTTGATGAAACAGGACCTGAAGCCTTTCTTGTTACAGAGCTGTAACATTACTGAGGAGGCCCTCCTGTGGATACTGCAAATTACTGAATGTCATTTTGTGGTTACCCCAGGCCTTCTCTGTATTGGGACCTACTCTCTGGAATGCTCTCCTTCTGATACTTCTGAGGTCCTAGCTGTTGTATTTTTTAGATGGCTACTGAACTGACCACTTCTCTCTTTACTTAGATGTTCGTGTAAGAATGGTTTATCCACTTTTCTTATCCAAACCCATTTTAAATGATGCTTTTAATAATAATTTTGGTATAGTTTGCTTTAGGACTATAACCGCTAGAGAGAGAGGGAGAGGGAAAAATACTACCAGAATTTGAAAATCCAGATTTGCTTTTTGAACCAAGGTGCCAAGTTCATCATAGTAAAGAGCTGAGGCTTCAGCAACTTGTGCACAGCAAGAGCCAACCAACTCCAGCAAAGATGTAATCTGCAGGAAAATAAACAGAACAATTACTGAGGGATGTAATGGATTCAGTTTACAAATGATTAAGAGATTATCAGAAATTCCATTTAGCAAAAGAACATTATTCTGGCACTTGATGATACTCAAGAAAGAATTTTGCAGTCAACCTTTGATGGGTAAGCACATAAGATGTCATTAGGTATGCAACTTTCCTGATGAAAATAAAGTTAAAAACATGATTTTTCTGGAAAGCCTTCAGTGTTTTACAGACATCCACCTACAACGGTTCTACAGATATCTTTTGATGCTACTCTCATGGCTTTCAACCAGCCTTTCCATAGTTCATTTTTCTAATTTTACTCTGCTGGCCATTTGCTTTACAGTAAAATAGCCTTTTAAGTCATGCTGTGCCACTTCTTTCAGCTTTACTTGCAATGACCATTATCAGTTTCATGCTTCCTTCTTTCTCTTCCTTCTCTTTTGTCCAAGAAATAGAAACATTGTAACTTACACAAACAGGCATTCTGGAAGCTAGGAAGGATAATTGCTACAAAGTGTTATCTTGTGCTCCAACCCTTAAAACCAAGAGATTATGTTTTTTGTTGAATATGTTGTCTGATGCCACCCGAACCTCCTCATTTCTGCAGAACAGTTCCTCTGACTAATGTTTAATAAAGAGAAGCAACTAATGATATCCAATAGAGAAAGTAATACTAATATTCCAAATGTTTCTTCCACTTCTATTTTTAAAGGGAGGGACAGAATTATCCCGTCTGTTTTCAAGTGTGCCTTTCTCAGAAGTCAAAGGTAGCTACCAGAAAAGTGCAGAAATTGATTTCATTTCTCCATTTTCAACTGTACTACTATCTCATTCTTTTGAAGGGAATACAAACGATGTTACAGCTAGCATTGGATGCAACACCCATATGCACAACTATTTGACTAGACATCTCATTCAATAAAAAACAAGATCTTTCAAAACCTAAAGAGTAAGTTTTCCACCTTGATTGGTTCCAGAGGAAGAGGGGGCCCTAACTAATATATCATCTAGAAGATATATAAAGATAGCCACTTATAGAGTTTTAATACCTTTAGCAAGGCAATCAAGCTCTTAGTAAAGATCATAGGAGCAGAAAGACCTTAAAATGGAAGTGGAGATAGCCCAGAGCAACCTGAAGATAGTACCTAGACTGTTGGCGGTAAACCTCCTTAAGGTCCAACCAAAAAAGAAAACTGACTCTTTGGACTGATTATCTAATGTATGCTAACACCTCAATCTAAACTCTTGTTTACTCAAAATATTTTTGAAAAAAAATCTACATCCAGAGTACCACAAATATAATAAGAACTGGCTTAGTCACTCTTATCTGTACAAAATAATCCACCATCTCCTTAATGACAGATATCTCTCTCTGAAGTTCCTGGAAACAGAGAAGTCTAAAAATCTGGTACGTGAAATTTGTTTAGTCAGTAGTATGACTTTTGATTACCCACTTCAAGACCCAACATGGCCTAAATGTGGGCAAACTGTCATAGTCTTTGCTCTGTTGCTTGGACAGAGGGAAAATCCTGAATGTCCTGCTTCATATACAGAAAGAGCCCTGGAGGGCTGAGAGCCCTCAGCCTATTCCAAGCAGTCTTCTGCCACTGCTCTATATAGTGAAGGTTGGCTTTTTATGACTTAAAAGAAATGGTCTCAAAGAGGAAGACCTTGTACAGGAGAATTTTGTTTCTTTAAATCTGGAGGCACACGACAAAGAAGAATATATACTCCTTTTCTTGGCTTTGGTTGCTTTTTGAAGATTTCTTTAAGACATCATCACTGAACAGGAGCTTTCCTCTGAAGGGTATCTCAATAACATTCAGTCTGGAACTAGAGTAGCATTAGGCAATATACATTGCAAAAATGCTGTCTATTGGTTGTCCTGGTCACAACCCAAGGAATAACCCTTTGTAGTAATTATCCTATGCCACCTACCTTGAACAAATGCTCCTATTTTGTTTTGTTTTAAATTAATGCCCCATAACATCAACACCTACAGAACACTGGTTAATTTGAATTGCAATTAATGAATAATGAATACACAGATAACTTTGATACAAGCTCTTCTGAGTTTTAAATACTGTACTTTTTCTTTTGTTATAGTTCTACCACATATAGAGAAAACTCAAGACTGTAGCAAACAACAGATAAATCTATATTAAAATAAATAATATATTAGCAAGACTATCAGGGGTACTGTAAAAAAAAACCCAGCTCCAATTCTAGTACTCCTTGCTGCTGTAAGAGCACAAGGAAAAATGAAAGAATACAGAAATCTTTCACTAAGTACAATTTAAAAACATTGATGGTGATCTAAATATTTCCCCAACCTTTATGCTGGCTGATCCATTCAGTTTTGCTGGGTTTTGGCATCTCTTTGCCCTGAAGTTACTTACCGCAAACTGCCACACACTTACCTGTCTGTATTGCTCTTTGTTCAGTGGTTCCCGTTTAAGTATCTGCCCGTTTTCTTTAGTCCTGCAATTAGATATATTAATTCATGCTCCTTGGCATAGCTGGACACTTATATCCCATAGTTTCTCAAAAAATTGAATCATGGAATTAACTAGGGAGCAATGCTGTTTTGAATACCCATGTTTGCACTGTACTGACCATCATTTATGACTCAATTAGTATTCACATCAGAATAATATCAGAACTATTGCTGTTCTGCCAAGGAACTATGATTAAAGAACACATTCTAAAATCCACATGGAGAGCAGAACTCCTGCTAGATATTTTTAAAACTACTCTCTGTTCCATAGTCATTTTGAAGCAAAGAACATCGTGATTTTTATTCATAGCATGGATCATACTACTGATGTTGCTCACAATTCATGGCTTAGAACTGGGAAACTTAAGGCCTTGCCTCCCTCCACATGTGCCTTGTTACATTTTGAATTCAACATCAGGGAGGAGTACTCTGTGATGGAGCACTGTGCGTTTGGAATACTTGATATGTATAAACTAAAGATGAAGTTGTAAGTTCTGCTTCTGAGCAGCTCTATTTGGTAAACTTGAAATTTAGTGAACTTTTTTTATAACATTTTTTGTTCTGTCATTCAAACAAATGAAACAGGCCCTTCAACCTGAAAAGAACCTAAGGACAAGAGCAGCAGATGTGAAGTTGTTCTTAGGACACAGTGTTTCTCTGTGCTACCTTTGTCACTAGAGAACATGAACATGAACTGGCATGGACGAAGGGAGAAAGCCTGGCATCTGGCAATCACACCTGCTCCAGGAGCACAAAAGCCCAGCTGCACCCAGCCCTAACACTGGCATGGACAAGGGGAGGGACGCTCAGGAGTCGGCTGTCCCACCTGCTTTATCAGTTTTCTTATTATTGTGTAATGTATTATTTGTGATTCCATAATGTATTATTTATTATAACATGTGATGTATTATTTGATGCTGTTTTTTTTCCCTGGAGAGAGGAAAGGAGGAGGAACTGGCATTATTGCCCATTTCTTCCCCTCCTCCTATCTTTTGTCTAATTGCATAGTGTATTATTTTGATTATATAATTTTTAAACATATTTAATATATGTTGTATTTACTTTGTATTGCACTTTTCAGAGTTGTTGTAAACCGCCTTGAGTAATTTATTAGAAAGGCAGTATACAAATAAACTGAATGAATGAATGAATGTCATAGAAGTCTAAAAGAACTCCTTATTGCCTGAAGCCTTTAGCTTAATGATGAGTGGCTGCACCTCATAGGTAGACAAACTATTTGGAAAGCATAGGTTTCCAGATTTGGTCCCTAGCATCTCTATGGAAAAACATAATAGCAAAACATTTCTATATCTGTCAGTAAAAGCACATGGACATGTTACATAGTCATTAGAAATTAATCTCAATACTGCAATGGCCAATACAGTAAATGCTTCAATAACCAAAAAGTAAAATTCAGTACAGAGTTGTATTAAACTGGTTCCACATCCAGTTTTAGCAATATTTTTATCTGTTTAATCTGTTATTGTAACCTGCCCTGAAATAATAAATAAACTTTACAATTTCTTGAGAGGTATAAAGAAAGCAGCAGCACTTCTAAGAGAATAATTCTCAAATAAGAGGAAATTGACAATGTCAACCATTTATATCAGACTTCAAAACTGTACACAGTAGAGAGGTACAAAACTGTGTCCTTCTACACAAGGCTACACAAGGAGATGCCCCTCTGGATGTAACTATGTAAATAAGGAAAGTCAAAAGGATGAGTCCTGAATTAACCATTTGTCATGTATGCTTTTTATTAAGCATTTGGTTGTATAAATTATTTCTGAATTATTAAATTTTTTGCCTGTTAAGGATACAACTTAATACTTTTAAGGTTGCTATGCATAAGGCAGTTTTAAAAATTAAAAAAAAATGAATATTTGCTTCATTATGACCAAGTTCTCTAAAGAACTGAATCCATCACCTCTCTTAAATTGTGTGCCAGCCCTGAATGAAGTTCTCCTGTCAAGGGCCTGGAGGCACTGATATTGCTCTGTATCATCATATATTATATATTGTATTGTATTGTATTATTAGCATCAGTCTTTACAGTACAATTCTGCACTAAAGCAGGAAGTGTATAACAGAGCATAGTGTCTGAACATTATTTTCTGCATATATTTATTACCTGCTTTTGAAAACATACTCTGTTTTTTCAGTAGATTTCAGGTGCAGTTCCTCTACTCTCTCCTGGCTCATACAAATTCAAATGACATAACACAAATTCTTGTCTACTTCCATACCTCTTTGCCGCCATGCTGCCCACCATAGTAACTGCTCCAATAATCCCAATGCGTTTATATTTGGGAATAGTGCTGGAGAGCTGTTTCCTAATCACCATGTGCATGTCATCCTACACAAAAAGAGATAAAATACAGTCTCCCTGACACATCCAGAAACACACAAATTTCATTTCGCTAAATTTCAGGTGCAATCTAAGACCTAAATAAGAAAGGCATCACAGAACTAATTTTAAGCAATTATATCAGGATCTGATTGCAGTGTTTTCCACGGAAAATCAACACAGAAAGCAGAAAAATAATAGATTGTTCTTGTTACTGTTGTATGCTCAGGATAATTCTTTGGAGGATGCAGAAGAGACAAAGCAAGCAAGAATGAAAGTCAGTAATGAACTTAATAGGAAGAACCAACAAAAACTGATGTCTGTACAGGAACTTTTATGGGCCACTTGTTTTTATCTTTCTTAATGTTTCTTATTATTATTAGCTAGTTTTTGTTTGTGACCGCTTTGAGATTCCAATTGGGAAGCAGTATAAAAATAACCTATATAAATTATTTTCAAAGTTGAGAACTTCAGAATGAACCCGGAACAGGTTCAATTGAATGAATGAATGTGACAAGCTGAATGGCAAACAAACACAAAAAATCAGTTTATCAATACTGTTAAATCCCAAACTACTCATTTGGTTCAATTTTTAATTTTTATTTATTTAAAACTTTTTATAGTGAATATACCGTATATCAAGAATAAAAGGTTTGTTTATTTATAGAACTCAAGGCAACAGATGCTTCAAGAATGTGTGAGGCAAACACAAATGAAGACACACACCCTGATTGTTCAGATTCTAGTCCACAACACACTCACTAAATTTACTGAACAGCAAGAGAGAAATTATCTACATTTTAAGCTTCTAAAACTGTGTCTTCCTGTCTACTCTGGTGACAGTGACACGAGGAACTCATGACACTGGAAGATTTATTCACTTTATCATCCTCAATGCAGTATTTCATCTATAACCTATACAGGAGAAACAAGCTACTCTTGTAAAAAGAAAAAAAAAGTAAAAAGAGACACAAATTTGACACTAGAAATGGATATATTCAAACATGTGAGGGTCCTCTTAAGATCCTCTGCACATGACCTTTAAATGGCCAGTCCAGAACAGGGAAATTTTAAAGGAAGACCAGACATGTATCAATACTTGTATCAATTGCACTATCATAACTTTGTCCACTGAGCATGCCTGGAGGCTGAAACAAACATACACACACGCACAGCAATGCCAATGCATACATCTGGGTATTCAGCCTGATAGCCAGAGGCACATGTCAGTAAAATGCACAAATACAGCACTAATTATGGCACTGTCAGGATAGGAAAGGTTAATGGTGGGGGATCAATATCCTGCATTTATCCCTTGCTAGCGGGATGTTTGGCTGCTCTCTGGAGGCAGCCTAAGTCTTTACATGCTTAAGATGTACATAAGAACATAAGAGGAGCCCTGCTGGATCAGAAAACAGCCCATCTAGTCCAGCATCCTGTCGCACACAGTGGCCCACCAATTGCCCATGGGCATCTCAAGCAGAGACAAAGGTAACCTTCTCCTGCTCTCGAATCCCAGCAAATGGCCTTAGAAATATCCTGCTTGTTCCCATGGACTGAAAGATGTACTTAGGCATCCATTCTAGTAGCCATTGATACATCTGTCATCCATACATTTGTCTAGCCCTTTCTTAAAGCCATCTAGGCTGATAGCTGTTACCACCTCTTCTGGCAACAAATTCCATAGACTGATGTAACAAAGCTATTATTTTTGCTACAAGCTGCCTTTCTGGGTGTCGTCTAGTGGCATCAATGGCATCTAGACATCTGCTGTTAACGGCATGATATGATCTCCAGGTGTTAATATATTTCTACTTACCTGAACATGGCTGCTTTTGCTGTCATGGCTGAATGCCAGTATGCTAAGAATGTGAAACAGCTTTCGGATTTGCTGTGGATTTAGATTGTCCATATAGTCTAAAATACTCTGAAAAAGGAGATCATCAAGTGATCATCAATATACAGCACATCTTTCTGACAGCAGAATTGTAGTACAGCAGAGAGAACAGAACACCTGCCTAAGGAGCATCTTAATCTGATCCAGTAAGACATCTCTTAATTCCTGGTCCATTCTCAGGATTGTTTTACAGACTCGTTATGCCTTAGCAATCCTGAATATACAGTACTCATACTCGACAATTAAAAGGAAATCATGAGGAGTCATCCAAAATTTTCATATATGTAGCTGCTCCAAATACTATAAACTGCTGAGAAAACTTAGGTATGCTCAACACATGTGAACATTTATTTTCTTCTTTTGAAAAGTGATCAAAAACTTCCTGGACCGTGCTTGCCTTCAGAAAAACAGCATATGGAGCAACAGATGATGTGTGAACAGACACCAAGGCAGTAAGTATATCCAACGAGACATCCACTTCAACATGATGGCCACTGCATGCATGCATGACCAAGGCACCCACGATCTCCTGGGTGAAGAAGACACAAGAACAAGGGATTAAAAATTATGAGCAACTCTTATTAGAAAAAATTTATAGAGACTTATATTTTTCATGCTGTGCCTGCTATTTTTAATATTTAATAAAGATTGGAAACTCGCAGTATTTTGGACTCTGCCTTCTGCTTCCCCTGCCCTTACAAATGTATGCTAGGCCACCTGCAATCCCGTCCATGCTAAAGACCCACAGTGTGAACTGGGAGCTAAGTTCCCCAAATCAGTACAAACTTGTTGAAAAATACTTACTATAACAATACCAGCTAATAAAACAACCACAACTGCACAAGATCTATCAAGCTTTATACTAAAACACAAGCTCATTTATATGTATAGTTGGGCTCCTGTTTCTGCGGGGGATATGTACCAGTTCCTACCGTGGTTATAGGAAACCGTGGATGCTTGAAATGCTGGGAAATCTCCAGGAATCATGGGAAATTATGTGATTTCTGACTGCCCCAGGCCTCCAGGAAAGCTTCAGTGGTGGAGGGGGGGGGAGGCTGGTCCAGTTGACCCACAGATAAGTGAAACTGCAGTTAGAAGACCAGTGGATATAGGGGCCTAACTGTAATTATATCACTAACTGCAGATCTCACCTTCATGTTCTGTTTTAGTTCTTGTGCATGAGAAAATAGCACCAAACAAAAATCCATCAATTTCACAATTTCTGCTACCACTGCTTATAAATAAATATATACATATTTATAAATATAAACCAAAGTTGTTGCTAAAAATGATATGCTATTTAGAGCCATGTGTGTTTTAACTGCCAAATATATGATCTCTTGTTGCCATTGCAAACAATTTTTAACAGCATAAACTACAGAACAGGAAACTTGATTTAAACTGCTTTTCATTTCTATGGATTCTCCCCTTCCCCAATTCAGAGGCCCACTGGCAGTTAATAGGAAATGCATACATATACATATATAACATATATTTGCACATACACTTCAATAAACAGTGACTGGAGGTGGTATAATACTGTACCTGCTGACAATAAGAGTCAAAGACTGCGAATGCTTGCTTGTACATATTGCTGCCAAAAAAGACCACACAGGGATCTGCTGTGCCCACAAAAACATCAGCCAATGACAAGATGGCTGGAAAGAGGTCTTTCATAACCTGGAAACAGACAGAGGAACAAATAGGGAGCTCCTGATACATACTTGTATTGCATTTCTTAGTTTTTATCTGACACCAAAGCAAGGTGCTGAACTGGCCAGATAAAAACCAGCAAGGATAATAGGAATCGCAAACAAATGAACTGTGAGAGTGATGAATGCATAGCTGCTGTTTCTGCAAGCATTCATTTTCAAAGAAAATAATTTTGCTGAATGCTTTACTTGTTTCATTGCTATCTCTATAAAAGCAATAAGGTTAGAAAGGATTTCTATATTTCAGGTGCGTCTTTTTTCCTAAAGAAGACACCATTTGCTGCCAGTTTATAAACCTAAAGAAGCATTTTAGAGAATTCAAGAAACTCAGGGAGCATCTTAACTTTAGGGCTAATTTGCATATTACAGAAGAAGAGTTAGCTTTTATATCCTACTTTTCTCACTCATAAGGCTGACAAACCTTCTGTCCTTCTTCAACAGACACCCAGGGAGGTAGATGAGGCTGTGATTGCTCAGAGAGCTGTGACTAGCCCAAAGTCACCTAGCTGTATTCATGTAGGAGTGCAGAATCAAACCAGGAGCCTACCAGATAAGAATCTGACACTCCAACCACAAGAGCAGACTGGCCTTGTATGTATGCCTGTATATTCAAACATATGACTGAAACAGGCAGGACTTATACATGACATGAAAAATAGACACACAGACTTTAGGATGAATGATGGGATGCAGAGTGTCTACTTAGCCTGATGAATTACAAACAGCAGTAGAACTCACCGGTAAATAGTTTCGGAAGGCATTTTCCAATAGCTGTTCTTGCATGTAGCCTGATCGAATCTTATTCTTAAATATTCTCTCAACTTGCTTCTTGGTCTTGACATTTGTAGCATATATTATCAACAGAACTATCAGATCCAAAACCTTTTGGCAAGTAAAGCATATAAAACTGATTACGAAAAACGTTAACACGAGATGGAAGAAGAAACCTTTCACTTTCATGTTGTTTTTAATGGCATTTTAAAGGACATCTTCGGCTTCCTCCAGAAAACATCAAATTCCTGCTGGCATTGCATTGACAGCCATCCTTCCAACGGAATGTCAGTTCTAACATACTGAAAGCCTACTGTTGCAATGTGTCACCCTTAAGCCCCAATACAGGTCAGGAATTCACAAAGACAAACATCTGCCATAAAGCAGGGTTCTTCCGTTTATTGAGCTAATAGCAGAAGACAAGGAATGAAGGCAAAGCAAGACTATATCTAGTAGCTGCAGTGATTTTTGGTTCCCACAGGTTTCCTGCCTAAAGCCAAGGCCACAGTGGCATGAAAGTATAGACAGCTAAGGTGGTCTCCAAGGAAATGCAGGATCCACCAGGCAGGCCAGGAGAGAAGGCCTGGTTTTAGTGACAGCAAAGTATGGCCGAGCAGTGGCTCTCACACAATACCATTCCAGTACAACCAGCAGCAACACAGTTTCTTGAGAATGTTTCACTTACAAACTTGACTGGTGAGCTCCATACGATATTACCTCACTAGGAACTTCCTCAACCTCACCAGTGGGCATAGAAACACAAAACAAATGTGCCAGGCATGTAATGAGCTCCAGGAAGTTCCCAGCAAGCTAATGCTACATGGACCTTGCCAGACGTGCAGATAAGTGGAGTACCAGCAGGCCTGGTAATGATATGTACCTACTGATATTTCAGTTTGACCCTTGGTTTCTTCTTCACGTTGCCTTAATTGGTAGGACATGAATTTAATAAGCAAATAATCTTAACAGCTGAATGAGCAACACAAAACTGAATTGATGGAAATTTTGCAAACAACTTATTACCTTGTGTTCAGAAGCAGAAGGCAAGCTCTCAATAGCCTAGGACAGGAATGCAAAGAAAATAATTGCCAATACTGTATAATTAATTACATACATCAGATGTTCTACAGAACAGGTCCAAAGAGCACTATAGTCTCTCCTACAGCACACTTGATGACAACCAGGATGACATGGTGTACAAATTGGACCATGTACAATTAATAGACACAAGAAGTCACAGTATGAGAAGAGAGCATTAATATTTACCATGATAGGTTATTTAGAAGATATAAAGTGAGAAACACAGATGGGTTAATCCCTCCTACTTCAGAGAAGACAACAGGGAGTGCCCTGCTCCATAAACACCAAGTATGGGAGTTTCCTTGTAGAAACCCAAAGATTAGATTTTTATGTAATACTTTTAAAAAGAAATATAAATTATACTGGGTGGAAAAGAACAGGCTCCCATAAATTCAACGGAAAAAGAACCACTTGAATTATGTTTGGGCATAACTGAGGCCGTGGAAGTTGGGGCACTGCCAGGCAAGCACAAGGAATGACTTGCAGACAAGATGGCAGCCATTGTGTGCTCTTCATGAGAAGGCAAGATGGCAGCCAGTCTTCCTCCTCCAGAATGGTACCTTGCCAAGGGAAGTCAGTCAAGTCCAGGTGAGAAGTGAAAGCACTGGAGGAAGGAAAGGCTAGCCCTTTGTTCTCTGAACCTCAAAGGGCAGCTGCAAAGATTCTGTTGCTTGGGAAAGCCACACAACAACTGTCTGGAAAGTCTACTGCCTGGGACACATTCAATACCCAGCTGTAGTTAGCATCTTTGCCTCATGCTGCTGCTGAGTTGAGCTGGTGCAAGCCTCAATATATGTGTTCCAGAGAAAGGCCACCAATGCTCTACTTTAGCAGAGCTCCTCAGAAGATGAGGGGTGTGCAAAATGTGAGAGAAGGCCTGCCTGCAGACTGAAGCAGCCGCCATTTAATCTTCAAGGCAGGGCACTTTAGATCACAAACAAGTGCATTAAAGTACCCTCCAACCATCAGCCAGAAAAAACAGAAGAGCTGTGAATCCGGAAGGGACAAAGGCAAGTGTGGAAAAGGTGAGGGTTTTTTTTGTTTTGTTTTTTGAGGTAAAAAAATTGAGAATGAACAACAACTGTGTAGAGGAAAGAAGTAAGAAGTTCAAAGCAGAGAGGATGAAAGAAAAATCAGAAATAGGCGAGAAAAACTGAATATTTTTAGGAAGAGAAGGAACAAGACAACAGTCACGGAACAAAAGAGAAAGATACTGAGGGACAGTTTTCCACACTTGGTATTTATGGTGCAGGTTGCTCCCTATCATCTGGGAGGGGTTAACCCATCCATGTCTCTCACCTTCACCTTCTGAAAAACATTACAAGACCAGTTCATTTTCAGATGGAATTGGATGTTAATAAAACTCTGTGACCAGCTTAAGGCAATAAGAATGTACTTATGTGAAAGCAACCACAGGCTCACTCCTCACAAATAACTGCCCTCACTAACATGAGTAATCTTTTTATAGTGGCATTCACCAACGGGGGCAACCAGAGGGGCAGCCAAGGCATAACCCATGCTGTCCCAGTTTAAAGAAGCCCCTCAGAGACGCTTCCTTTATAGTCTTGTTTAGTGCACCATCTGTCGCTTTCCTGCAGAGTAGCACGGAGATAACCCAACAGTAGGCACTCCTTCCCGGTTCCATTTTCAGAGAATAGCTGTGCTGTATGAAACCTGTTGCAAACCAGGGGGATAGTCCTTAAAAAATGTCTAATCCACCATTTCTAACACAGAATGTTTAAAGGTAGAAAAGGCAAATTGGTGTGTGAACAATCTTCTCTTAAAGCCATCTCTGAGCTATCTGAGCGGTGTTCTCTTAACTTCTGTTAGTAAAGCAGTGTTGAATCTGAGGAGAGATTAATTTAATTCCTCTCACAGATTGTTTGATATAAGGCTGGACTGAAATAGGTTCATCACAACTAATCTTCAAGCTGGAGGCTGAAACATCTACCTCTTTTCTTATAGTAAGAAAGACGATTGCTTTATTTTCTGATGAAAGTACAATAAGCAGCTGCACAGAACTGCATATGACTGGAAAGTCAATATAGCTAAATAAAATACTATAAAACAGAGAAAACATACACACTGACCTTCATCCAGCCTTCCAGAATTGTCCTCTGGAATTTGACTGCTGACTTTATAACTTCAAAAAGAAGCTTGATGCAATCCTTGTTAATAGTAACTTCACTTGCAGGCAAACTAAAAAAACAAACATGATGACAAGTTACTTTAACAACAACCAAAGGAATATTTAGTGGCAATGAGACCAATTCAACAAACACAAATGTTATGACTAAATTAATACTCCCAAAAGGATGCACTGGTAGCAATAAAGAAAAGTAGAAACACTAAGGGTGTGGTTCCACCTTCACTTTAAATCTTCTTCAGTCCATCTTAAGGTCCAACTGTTCACACCTTTTTATTTCTATGGGTGCGTTCCCACTTGACTATTTTAATCCAGATTGGACTGTTTTAATCTGAATTCAGAACTGAGTGCGCATTCTGGATGTTCCCATTTGCTTGAAAACGCAGGCTCAATTCAAATACCTCAGTTCCCATTCAAACTGCCCAAATCACCAGTATGGAGAAACAGGATCTTTTTATCTCCACCCCTTGTCCAAACCCTGTAAGACCACCCCACTCAGAATCAGCTGACTGAAAGAACAGACAGGGCAAAGCAATCTCTCCCTTTCAAATCAGCAAGGGGTAGGGGGAGAACAGAGGGTTGTGATTTCTTTCCTTCTTCTTTGCTTTGAATAAGCTGCTCAGGACAGCTAAAAAAAGATTTCTTCTGCCAACTGTGTTACTGTGTAATCTATCTCTTGTAATTACAGTGGCATTCACAAAGGGGAAATCTATGTTCAAAGATCCAACACTTTTTTTCATCTCCAGGACTCCAGCACTGTAGAGACGGGAAGGACAGGGGTCAGACCTTTCCAGATCATTCGAATGTACAGATATGTATGTATTACATACGTATCTGTACAAATATTATATGTAACTGCACGCATTTGCGCTTATAATATGGGATAAAAACAGGATGAATATGGAATAAAACGGGATACATACGAAATGCGTACAGATACATATAACACATACAAATGTTGTCAACATTTGTATCTTTAAATACGAATCTAACATCTGAACGAATAGATTCGAATGTAACGAATTTGAATCGGGTTTTTTTGCATTCGGATTTTAAACATTCAAACCTAATAGAATGTTTTGACTTTCAATTCGACTCAGAAACATTCGTGTACACCCCTACTCTGTGGGTAGTAGAGGTGTTATGTTTTATAGATAATTATTTGTATAGGAAAACATGAACTTCCTGACTTTGGAGGTTTGCCATGTGCCTGTACTGTATGGTCTTCAGCATTAGCTTAAAACATACCTCTTCACTCAGGCTTCTAATGCTTAACTTCCTCTGGGTGTTGTCCTGTCAAGAAGGGCGGGAGGATTATATTTTAAATATACCGTATTTTAAGTACTGTATTTTCTGGCATATAAGACTACTTTTTAACCCAGGAAAATCTTCTCAAAAGTTGGGGGTTGTCTTATACACCGGGTGATGTTTTCTTATACGGCGAGTATATTCCAAACTCTATATTTTAACTGGAAAGTTGGGGGGCGTCTTATATGACCAGTCATCTTATACGCCGGAAAATACGGTATATTCTATATATTTGATATTTTTATTGTTGTGACCTGCCCTGAAAAGGATGTTATCTGTCATTCCTTTAGGAAGGTGCATGGGAGGTAATCCGCATTGTACTTTTTCCCCTCAGAATCCTCCTACAAGAAATTGCGCACATACCTTGCCTGAGGGTGGTTCCTGATTTTGCTTTGAGAAGCTTGAATCCGTGGAAGCAAAACACATGAGTCCAAGTCCAGTTTCTTACGAAGGTCAGAGATAACCTGCAGGCAATGGGTGACATTGTTGGGCACATGTACAAAATACCATTACACCACAGACAGTTATTGGAGGTAGCAAAAATGTGAGGAGGTGAAGGAGGCTGAATGTCTCTCCAAAGACTGGAAGGCTGACTTTCCACCTACTACCATTTAGAACTAGGAAGATTATATTATTATTATTAAAGTTTATTTCTTGAGCGCTATAAATGTACATAGCGCTGTACAGACTACAAAATTGAAAAACAGTACAGTAACAGGAAACATAAAGTTAAAATTACTAGAATAGTAAGATTGAAATAATACACAGTATAATCATAAACACATTAGACTAAACCAGGTGAAGAAGAAGTTCAGTTGTCGGGGCCAAAGGCCCTAGAGAATAAAAATGTTTTTAGTTGAGATTTAAAGGCTTGCAAGGAGGTTAAGGAGCGAAGATGGCTGGCAAGATGGTTCCATAAATAAGGGGCGAAGAGAAAGAACGGAGAGGAAACCAGGCAATAGGGACCAGGGGTAAAGAGAGACGACAGGAATGAGAGGAATGTAGTGCACGGGAGGAATGTGGATAGAAATTAGGGAGGAAAGGTAGACAGGAGCCAAAGAATGAAGGGCTTTGAAGGTTAGGGTTAAGAGTTTAAATTGAATACGGTAGGAAAGGGGAAGCCAATGCAAGGATTTTAAAAGAGGGGTAATGTGAGAGAAGCGACTAGATTGAAAAATAAGTCTAGCCGCGGAGTATTGAGTAGAGATTAAAGGTTGAAGATGGGAAAGAGGGAGGCCGACTAGAAGGTGTTTACAGTAGTCAAGCCTGGAGATAACTAGGGCATGAATGAGAATCTTAGCAGAAGAGAAGGAAAGAAAAGGACGAATCTTGGAAATGTTGAACGATTATATATTTTTGTAATTATAATATTTAAAACCATATTTTAAACACTGTAATCCTAATTTTTCCTTATCCAATGGAAAGGAAAGTCAAATCAATGACAAGAAAAAGGAGAAGGAAAAATGCATTTAGAAAAAATTGGACATAATATTTTTTCCCCCACAACAAGTATCAATTGTTCTTCCCGCTGTTTTGGTCATTCTTCAGTTTGCTATTAAAATACACTATCCAGGTGTTTTATTAAAGACTTGATTCTTTAAAGAAGAAACTTTTCTTTTGCTGGAATGACATGCTCACATTCTGAGGAAAAAGAGAAAGTAATTGAAAGCCATCAGAAGATTAGAACTTCTCAGTACTTCCACAGGTGCTGTCCTTTCAGTTTACGAATACACAGAAGTAAAACTCCCCCTATGCTTTCTCTCCAAAATATTCATGATTTAATTTCTTCAGTATAAATGGCAACACTCTACCTCTGTTGCATCAGTGGCCTTGATGGAACGCAGAATAAATTTGACTACTACTGGCAAATCTTCCACTTTTACCGCAGCCACCGTAAGCATGACAGACTGGCGTACCTAGAGAAGGAGGAAGAAAATTTTCAACTGTAAGCGTGAGAAGAGACAGAGGATTTATTAATGAGTCTTGTTTGTTCCATCCCTAAGACTACCCTCCTCAGGTAGGTGATGGTGGAAAATATATGGACTGAAAAATACACATTACAGGAACCCCAACATTTTAGCATCACATCAGTATGCGACAGAAAGCCATTACCCATTGAATAATCATTCAGAGCCTCCAGGATACGCTGAGGAGCAGCTCAGATGGGCTTCTAGACAATGAAATGCACAGCTATGAGAGTCAGATTCTACCTCAGTCAGAAGTTCCAGGTCAATATTCAGACTGGAAAGGGCATCCAGGATTGGAACAGTTAACTCAGTCTTCTCCTTTAGCAAGGAACTAAAATTCAGAGCAAATAAGCTTTAGTTGTTAGATCTGTCAGTGTTCTGAAACTATAATAACTGACTGCAGGCCTTCCAAAATAAGTCTGTATAAACATGTTTCCTCCATATATTTTGCTTCAAAAGTTATCAAATGAATAACTGATGGCCAACTGCGGCACTGTTTTTATTTACAAAAAAAATGGCATCTCTTCTACGCATATAGCCCACCCTCCACCAATAATGAAAAGATTATGGGTTTTAGATTCATGCTGATTTTGAAACTAATTCTTCTTAATACTATGGATTGATCTTAAGTTCCAGTTTTTAACATTTAGGCAAATTGAGTTTTGGTTTTAAATGACTGCCTGATTGCAATTCTACTGGAAATTTGTCTATTTTATTAATGTGCATCTCTGTATAACATCCTGGGCCCACCGGGGAAGGATGGGATATTAATATGATTAAAACAGAGAAAGAAATCAGTTTTGTAACTCTTTCAAAACTTTAACTATTGCTGAAAATTTTAATTTAGCTTAATTTTTAAAAATTAACTAAAGCTGTCTTCCTAGAGAAGTTATCTGAACACAGTACCCATCACTCTTGGCCCTTTAGCCATGCTGGCTGGAGATGATGGTATAAAATCTAAACAGCATAATCTCTGCTTCAGTTTTATTTTATAGAGCAGAGAAATGCTTTTCAGCAGCCGCTGTGTGTCAGCTGTGACACTTCACCTAAATCGATCTGGGTATAGATATAGTCATGCTTCTGATCTTTCAAACATTTAATGAAAAAAAAAATTAAAACCAGAATAAAATATATGCATATGTTTAGATGAAGATTAAAATTTCCAGCATAATCCTGACAAAAATATTATTTTCTATGAGTACATACAGCTCCTGTCTCTAAAGAATAACTATCTGAAAGCCATCAGGATCCACTGACTTTTGCTTAAATCACAAGGCAAAGTTCAGCAATAGTGAATTGCACAAGCATATCAACCAGCAGGGTATTTAACTACTAAGATACATCAGCTGTGATTAGTTTTTATTTCCAAACTTCACTATTTTAAGACAAAAATCAAAACTTAGATTTTTGCACTTCTATTCAAAACCTGAACAAGAAGTGACTGTGAAACAAATGATAAAGAATTCAAAAATGTAACTATAATGTTGATATTCTGAGAGGCAGTTCTGCTAGGCCAGAATAGTGCCAGCTCTGTGATAAACTGGCAGAGATTTCTCGCTGGGAGTGAGCACGTTGGTGATGCTAATGAGCTGTATGTATCCTCGGTTGCTCTGGAGGGAGGAAGCTAGAATAGAGATTTTTTTCTGCATATCAAGCCAAGTACAATAGAAGCATGCAAATGTCTCTGAATTATGAATAGAATGACAAACGAGCCTCTTGCAAATCATGCAGACTGTTCTATTAGTAAATATTACAAATTGTAAGGATTTTTTCTAAATGTTTATTCAACATCCCTTCCTTCTCTGTTTCCATCTGTTAATTCTAGCTCTTCTTTCTGAAAAACAGCAAAGGTACTTGTTGTATACAAGTGTAGCTGGGCAAAGTAATTGCGAAGGAACATTCTTAAACTTACCTAAGCTCTTTGGCAATTTCACTATGCTGAGAATCTTCCAAGATTTCGGGCAAACTTGTGATAATATCATGTTGGATTGGCAGAGGACTCACAGAAACCATCTGCATGATTGTCAAGACAAGTGTCTGGAAATAAAAGAAGTGTTAGAAGACTTCTGAGGAGCTCAAGGAGAATTTTCCTCATGCCAGTAGTTTTAACAGTGCCCACATAGAAGACAGGAGATAATGCAACATTCACACACTAAATGTAACTGGAGCTGCTAGTTTATGTGTTAGAAATTCATTGCTCATTCAGCAGAAAAATATTTCGTATTTTAGCATCGAGGTATGTCTCGTACAGAATGACTTGGCCTCAGAAAACCAGCAAATCTTTCCATCTATGGTGGCAATGTCCAGAAATTAGAAAATTTTGGTTGTTAGTAGAAAATGTTTTGAGAGATGTTATCTCGCAAAGCCTTACTATAACTCCAGCTATGGTCTTTTTATTAAATTTTAAAGAAAGTAACATTCCCCCTTCACACAATGAGCTGTTAAGGACTCTGCTTACAACAGCCAAAGCAGAAATCGCCCTATTCTGGAAATTCCCGGGACGTCTATCTCATGACAACTGGAACCTATGAATATGGTCCCAACTCACCAATGAACTGCTAACAGCGCAGAAAGAAAAGATGCAAGCGTTTGAAGTTCAAAACAAATTTATTGGAAAATGGTTGCCATTTACCAAGAAAGCGCAACTAAATACAAACTACAGGATTACTGATTCGTACTCTTTTAAGGTGTTAAGAAACAAAATCCAAGCTTTATTTCCAGAATTAACTTGGTAATGGTAAATATGAGCCATGGGCCGAATTGGCGCTGACCTGTTTGAGGCGCAGGCATCGAACAGAGGTAAGTCTTGTTTTGTCTTGTTCTGTTTGTTTGTTTAATTGAAATTTTGCCCTGCTGTTGATATTAATAAGTGTAATGTTTAAGACATATTTAAAATAAATTTAAAAAAAAGAAAACCAGCAAATCTACACCATAGTTGGGTTCTTAAGACTTTTCACTCATTATAATACCCTGATTTCCCAGAGACAGACTTGTTCTCCAACGTCTAACATCTATATAGTACCTCTATGTAATATATTCATTACTGATAGTTTGAATCATGTTCTGTCCTTTCAGCATGAAGCCCTACTAGATTCTGTACAGTGTTTAAGGTTTAATTTAAAATATTAGTGTTAATCTTGCTCATCAAGAATTAAAACCTAGCCTTTAATCTCTCTTGACAACCTCTACAATTGGTTTGGAATAAGTAATACAATATTAAAAGAAAAAAAGATCTAAGATGGGAAAGAACTAAATCTTTCCCTTGAGATAAAGATTGCTGCTAAACACTGTAAAAAGCCCAAGAATTTATCTGCAGCTGGAATGCCAAACAGTTCTGACGCCATGTTGGGGCTCTGGGGGTCTATCGGTCACTTAATGAAGATAGTGGAGGTATAAGGCCTTGTGTGGATTGGTGAGGTTATGAAAATGACCAAAATATAAATTAACTTTTCAACTTATGATGCCAAGATATAATTATTCAAATGAAGTCTTATTTCTTCTGCCAAATCCCCAGACCTTTATGGGTGATTTTCCACTAGCACTAAGTCCCCATTGAAGGACCCACTAGGCTCAGCACAGAATGACTCCATTTCCACTACAGACCCCATTAGAGTCACATTTGTTTCCGCCACAGCTAGGGAAATCCAGATCATATGGGTCCTTCAGGACCTATAATCCGGATTTCCTGTAGACCCCATTAATGGGGTCTACAATGGGTTCTTCAGCCTTCAAATCTGGATTATAGGGAGCCTGTTTCCACTACAATTGGGCAATGGGGTCTAGAGGAGGCTCGGTGTATGTGTGTGTGCCCCAAACTCAAAACTTCAAAGTCCCTCTGAAGTCCCTCCGAAGTTGCCTCCAGAGATTAGCACAAGCTCTGAAGAGAACCCCTTGTGAGAGCAATGCCACTGTCAAAGACTTCAGAGGATCTTCAAAGTTAGTGGCAGATCGCTCCGGAGGATCTTCAAAGGTTCTCTGGAGCGTCTATGGAGATTGCAACCTCTGTCACTCAAAACACCTGGGGTGACAGGCAGACCCCGCGTGGGTAGATCCGGATTTGCACATAGGTGCTCTGGCGTTTCCACAGCAGGCAGGCTAGCAGCCATTGCTATTGGGTGCTAGACCACCTGTTGAAACACACTGAGTACTTCCCTTAATCTGGATCTAAGTACCCATTCCTTAGATCTGGATCTTCTTAGATCCGGATTAAAGGGGCTCAGTGGAAAAACACCCTATGTCCTACAGTCCACAGTGAATAGGACGTATTTCGCAGGGTAAAATATTAATCAGCTTCCTCTTCGGAGTTCTTGGAGGGATACACTGGATATCACAAGATTATATGCCAGGCCCCTTAGAGAAGCATGTTTGCTAAACAATAAATCATATCTGAAGAGAAGAAAGCTTTTGACTGTGTCTACGATACTTGCCTTGCTGTCAACTATTCTGTCAAGCCACTTTAACTGATTGATAATGAGCCGAGGCAAATTCAGTCCATCGCTGCCCACGCTGAAGGATCAGAAAACAAGGTCAAAAGAAGATTTATTCCCAAGAAAGACTACACTATGAATATAATGCTTTCTGATGGTGCAATGTGATTCTGAAGCAACTTAGTCTGGAACTATGCAATACATTCAGACCAGGCACCACTATTACCAAGTTAACTGAGCTGTTCTTCTCCCCACAACAGATACCCTATGACAGTGATGGTGAACCTTTTGAGCTCGGTGTGTCAAAATTTGCAAGAAAACCTAGCTTAACTCGGGTGCTGTGTCACTTCTAGAAATATCCATAATTTTGTGATATTTGTAGCTCTAGTAAAAAAGTTATATTTTTGATATATGTATTTTATCAAAAGCAAAAACTAATAATTCTTTACATTAGTGACTTTTGTTGCTAAATCTTCAATTGAAAGTTGGTATTTCATACACTTCAAGAACAAGCAAGCACTACACGCCCAGGTGCCAGGGTGTGTCACCCAAAAGGGCTTGGTGTGTCACCTGTGACACGCTTGTCATAGGTTGGCCATCACCGCCCTATGAGGTAGGTGGGGCTTTGAAGCTCAGAAAGAGAGCTGTATCAAGCCCAAGGTCACCCTTCATGCAGAATCTAACCCAGTGACTACGAGATATGAGTCCAACACTCTAACCACAAGACAAAACTGCTTTTCCTGTCAAAATGCTGATGTCAGAGTGCAACCAGGAGCGTGCTAAGCCCTTCATAACTGCACCCTTCATAACAGAGGGTTTACATATTGCAGATGGATTTAGAAACCCAATTTAGCAACCCATGAGTAATGAGTCTGAGCCCTCAAAGAATCATTTATTTTTGGGCAAAGGTGAACCACCTGATTGTGTTAATGTGATTAGAAAACAAGGTAGGGCTACTACAAATTACCATGTAGAGTTCTCTCAGGGAATCCAAATGTTCTGACCAACTGGATCCCCTGTCCTGAGCTGAAAGGCTCAGAATGTCCAGCTTTGACTACCACAGATTCTGAGCTGGAACATTTCACACATCCCTACTTGTTAACGCAATGACTTTGCTCAATTGACTCAGAGTTCTTGAGCACAATAAGACAATACAAATTCACAAAGCTTCTTCCATTTTTCTGTTTTAAATTCTGATTAAACAGTCTCGGCCCCTTCCAAAGCTTTTCTGTCAGCCTTCACCAACAGTTGGCCAGGTGAGGAAGAGCAGACCGAGTGTTGCCAAAATGTGAATAACATGCCATCTGCGCTCCTGGCAAACAGGTGACTGCTTCATTTATTTCCCCATTTGGACAGTGCTCTTGATCACTACTGAAATGGAAATAAAGGTTTTTGTTGTTCTATTTTAAAGGGAGAAAGGAACTTTGCTTTTCACTTATTGGCAGCAAACCTGGTTGCTTCTGTTGCTCCCTCACCTGACAAATAGTTGATTTGTGCAGAGTCTTTTTATTGACAGGTGAATTTTAAAAATGCATTAAAATCTCTCAGTCAATGAAAGCTCTTTTGCTTGGGGGGATAGGAAGCATGCTTTGTGCCCTAACCCACAACTCATTTGAACAGAGAACCTGAAAAGGACAAAATAGTCATTCTTTGAATAGCCCAGTTTTGCTTACCTGACACAATGGCCCTTTCTGCACAGGACCGTATTCCAGATTATATCTTGGGATAAGGATCACTTGTCTTCATGCTAGTGTAAATTATAGCAGCATGTGGATGACAGGTCACTATCCTGAGATATTAATTGGAAGAAGGTCCAGTGCAGAAAGGGTCAATTCTTCACAAAATTGTACTGTGTAACTCACTGATGGTAATAAAAAAAGGAGAAGTCAGTCAAAGGATGGAGTGATTACTTCTACTGTACTTTCCTAGTGCAATTTATGTAACACTCTGGCTTCCCAAAAAGGAAACAACACATTCTGTGAAGAATGCCTAGATTCAAATAGCCCTATTGTCTCGGGTTCCAGAAACTCTAGTCTGGAGGGTTTTTTTAAAAAATAAATCATGAAGTAATTAAGAAGAAACATAGAAAATCCAAGTCAGAGTACTGGATTACTTACCTTTCTTGAAAAAATTCTGGGAGCTTCTCAAATAAGAGTCTTATGACAGCTGGCTTTAAAATAAAGATAGTCAATAGTTTCTTTTTCTGAGACGCTTCAATCTCAGCATGTAAGAGTCCTATGTGTTCAGATAGTTTCAGATCTGATAGTTTGAACATGTAAACACTCCAATTTATGAATATTTGAATTAAGTTGTATGTTGTTTTAACATGCTGCTGTTAAATCCTGTCTTCCAGACCACACTGGGCTTATCAGTCAGACTTAGACAGTTACAGGGGGTGATGAGAAACTTCTCAGAAGCAGCTGTGAGATCCCAAGGAAGGACAGTTCATCTTCAGGAACTGGAATAAGCTGGCAAATAGGGCAAGGCAGTAGGAGCAGGGATGCCTAGGTGATGACGTAGTGGCATCAGGGATAAGTAAGAGATATAGGCTATCTGGGATTTGTTACTCTGCAGTGTATCCTAGCATAGCACATAACCACACCATGGTTCAGTGGTCTCTCGAGCCAAGGGGCATAACTGGTAAAAGTGCCTAAAAATTATCCCCTTAATTTCATTATTTGACCATAACAAGATGATTCCTGACAACCCTATAATCAATGAGAAGCCTAATTAAACCATTTTGCTCTCATCTGTCCAAAGAACTTATTTCTTCAACAAGTGTAATTAAAAAAAATGCAAAGGTAGTCAAATGATGGTTTATTCTGCCTTGCCCTATGTATACATCTTACATGAGAAAAGGCTACTCTATATGGCTCACCTGCCAAAAAGATCCACCCACCACAGAAAATAGAAGAGGGAACTCTACCAGACAAGGACTGGTAAAAATAATCTCCCAGCTGGAAGACAGAGGTCTCTAACTCACAGAGCGGAGGGGTGGGAAATTAAGGATAACATTACATAATGTACAAGTGAATAATTATGAATCAAAATTATGTATGTACATTGTATATACATTGATAATCATGAATGTAACATAATATTTAATAAGCCTGAAAAAAGTCCAGTATTAATGACAGAGTACCAAAGTGTCAAAACTGTATCCATGTAATAGACTAGGATGGACTTTATGGCCACTTGGCAGCAATTTTACTTCTATTTACAGGCCTTTATAGACACCACAAAGGCCCACACGTAGCCATAAAAACATTATGAGGTGGCCAAACTAGGTCAAAACCAGCTGGCCACCTCAAGAAGGCACCCCAAGCCAGCTTGACCATGTGGATACTTGACTCAGTGCAAATAGAGACCTTATCACTGGGTTCACGCACATTGTTCTCGTAGATACTGTATATTCTGGCGTATAAGACTACTTTTTAACCCAGGAAAATCTTTTCAAAAGTCGGGGGTCATCTTATATGCCGGGTGTTGTCTTCTTATACGGCGAGTATATCCCAAACTTTGTATTTTAACTGGAAAGTTGGGGGTCGTCTTATACGACCAGTCGTCTTATACGCCAGAATATACAGTACGTATTTTCCATTTATGAATGACTAAAATAAACGGTTGGAATAAAAGTGCTATTACCTGTAAAATTTCAATGCCAAGAAGCAGTTTGATGAGACTTTCGCAATATGAATGGACAGCATTACTGTAATAGGAAACACTTTGCATTATTGTTGTAAAGATATTTCAGAAAGATTTTTCTCCTGCCTGAGCTAGGGTATGAAGTTGTATCTACCTTTAATATTATATATTTGAATTTATTCCAGCCAAAATAAATATTTAGGATAGAAGTGTACACAAACAGCAATACTTATACTACAATTACTAAAATTCAAGGTTGCATTTTGGAGAAAAACACACCAATCTTTTAATTTACCTTGTTTCTTGATTTTTCATGGGAACACACGGAAGAAGACAATTCCTGAACTGATCTCTGTTTTCTATGTGAGATTCCAAGCCACTGATAAATTCATCCACAGCCTATACCAGAACAGAAAACAGAGAAGATCTTAAGAAAGAGCAGGGGTACTGATGTTCAGGTAAGGCAAAAAAAACCTTTTATTCCCTGCAAAATTCTCCTCATTTATAAGGAAAGTATGACACACATGTGTTATCATTGGAGTTCTCTATATAATTAATGGCTGTACTTATGTGGTTGATCATTCTTGACAGACCTCAGAATAAATTAGAACTAGTGAGTTCAGCACTGGAAGACAACCTGTAGCACCCAGGAGTCCTGAACATCTTCACCCTAAACAGGGGCAAACTCCAAGACTGCCCAAGGGTACCAAATCTGGAACTACACATCGCTGCCTAGGAACCAGGGGGAACTTCCTAGCAGTACAGGAGGACTCCCATTCCATCATGATTATATTCTGAAGAGACTGTGGTACCAGAAGAACCAAGGGGGTTGCCTCAGCATCAATCCCGAGGCCTTAGCCACCAGAGAAAAAGGAGCTGAGGATGCCATCAACCATGGGGGGCAGCTCTTCGCCCAGAAAAAATCAAGGTGTGTCTTGAGATAAGGTGCCACGCTGGACGAGTTCTGGATCAAGTCCTGGGCCTGATAATTCCCTTTCTTCCATTATGATAGCAGGCATCTGAGCCCCCAGCAGAACTGTTCCAACAGCTGCACAGGCACCAGGGCACAAAGGAGGTAGAACTGAGATCCTTGGCCCCATTGTGGTCTTGGAGGGCAGGGTAGGCAGAGGGGACCTCTGAGGAGAGCAGCTCCACCCCCTGGATCTTTGGCCCCTGCAGGAGCAGGATCTGTGCCACTGTCTTCTGGAGAGACACAAAAATGAAGATGAGGAGGAAGACAGGAGGCCCTGCACTTCTTGCACCTCTTGCATTTTTTCTGGCTCTTTTCCTCATGGAGCTCCACTCAGAGGACTCTACCAAGGAGGTGCTGCCAGCTTCTGGGGTCCCTAAGCTGTGGAAAGCCCTAGGACAACTGGTTCAGCCCCTGAAGAGCTGTGTGGCACTAGAAGCAGGGAAGGTAAGGGTTCCGTAAAAGCTGAGGAGGGCCCATGTAGGGCTGCTGATTCCTTGCAAACTCATGCCTGAAGGCTCTGTTGAGTGAGATGAAAAGGTGGGACTTGCCTGTGACTGCCACCAATGAAGAGGGCTCCAGTGCATGCTGTTTGTCTGAAGTGGGCGGGCAGTCTCACCTCAGAAGAAGACACTGCACCAGATGGTCATGGGGCAGACTGTAACTCACACCCCACAGAAAAGGGGGAGAGAAGCCTGGAGACTCTGGGAGTCTACCTGTGAGCACCTGAAGTACTTGTATATGAGGCAACAGGTAGGCAAAGACCCAGAGAATAAGACCTCTGAAAGAATTTCTAGCCCAAAGATCATCACCTTGGGAGAACGTGGGCAGAAGCAGCTTCTTGGGGGCTTTTATCCATGAGGATGATGTGAGGCCTACTCCCAAGGCTAAGATTTCAGCAGGAAATTTCACACGGCAAGCTATTGGTGCTGAGGCAACCAGCAGGAGAAATGAGCAATTACTGGGAACAGTATCACTTTCCCTTTGGTCTTTATTCATGTGGCATGAGACGCCCAACAGGCAACAGCAGGAGCAGCAGGACTGAACCAACTACTCCTGGTTCTGAGAAAGCCCTCAGAGAAACACATGCATAACACACAAATTATATTCTGAAGAGAATGAAATGAAAAGACTGCAGTACCAGAAGAACTAAGGTTCTTCCGGTTGTGAACCTGAAGAATAAAACATGGCTACTGAAATGGATGCCTAGGTACTGGCAGGATGCCTCTAAAATCCATCTGCAGATCTAGCACCATCTCCCAATTCTCTGCTCTCAGCCCAAGTCCCTCAACGCTATGCCCTACTCAGGATCCTGCATCAGTTTTCAACAGCAGGACACATTGCCAGACATGTTAGATGTCTTGTCCCATGGATGTGTTCTGCAGTACAGACTTTTTTCTCTCCATAGTTTGCTTATTTTTAACTTTCTGGTTTTATTTCTAGCACCCTTTTATTTAAAACTATAAACATTATTATTATTAAATAGTTCAGAGTATTTATATCTAATCTTCTGCCTTCCTGCTTTCTTCTTCTCTACCTTATTGTCCTCCATTTAGAAAGGCTGCCAATTCTGACTTCTCCTACACCCTAACCTCTCTGATGTATAGGGCAGGCTGTCAACTTTCTTCCTGTAACTCTTCTTTTCCATTTATGAGGAATGATATGTCACAAAGTTCTTGTAGAATATTGGTTGCAGAATTAATCTCACGCTGACCATTGCCCATATGCTTTTATACTTTTTCACCTTTTTAACTGTCCAGCTATGATGCTGGGACCCTTTATTTGTATCATGCTTATCAATTTTGCAATATTTATTTTTAAAAATTATGTGTGTGCGTGTAAGCTGTGTGTATGTATGTATGCATATAGAGAAAGTTAAGTGTAGATATGGAATATATGAAAGTCCTAATTCTTGGACCACTGAAATGTATAGAAAAGTATAAGGGAAAGGAGATCTATGTACAGTGGTACCTTGACATACGAGTTTAATTCGTTCCGTAACCTTGCTCTTATGTCAAATCGCTCGTATCTCAAAGCAATTTTCCCATTAATCCATTCCAGCTCCCAAAACACCACCTCAGTTGTTTTTGTTATGTACTGTACTGTATTTACATACTCGTATCTCAAATCTTGCTCTCATCTCAAAGCAAAATATCACTCGCTCGGTGGCTTGTATCTCAAAACACTTGTATGTCAGGGCACTTGTATGTCGAGGTACCACTGTATATTGTTAGCTGAAACACCATCCATTATACCCCTTTATCTCTATTCTTCCATGCTGGCGCAGCTTTTTATTGTCCTTTTTGTGAGCCAGGATTCAGATTCACACAAACCCATTCATCTTCAGAAGCATATCATGATGGAAGGCAATACCTGTGGATAAGAAGAGTGTTTCCTCAAAGCCAGATGCAACTTCTTCTGGAAAATTGTTCCATCTACAGCTATGAGGAGAGGATAAAAGACACAAGGGTCACTAGTGACGTGTGAACACTACAAATTCTGTACATATTCTGAATATACTTTAACTGCCACTTGCCAGATAGAAATCTAACCAGCAAACTCTCCCTGTCATAAAGATACATATACAATGAGTGAATAAGAAGATGAAACCATTTAAATAAGTGCTTTTGACACTAGAGCTGCATGACAGAAAGAAATTCATCCACTGGATTTCTGTAAGCCAGAAAGAAAAGGAAAGAAAAAGAAAGAAAAAGAAAGCATCATACAATTTAGAAAGCTGCCTCTCTGAATTTCTGCTTGCTCAAAATTGATAGCCACAGAATCTATGCCAGCCAAAGCATGGGAGCTTAATGGCATTCAAAAACAAATTATTTTTTGATAGATAGGCCATTAAAAAATGGGATAGAAAAGGATTGATTTTTTTAAAGTTTTTTGTTTCTCTAGAAATGTTTTCTTCCATTTGCTTGCTCATAAAACATTTTGGTTCTTGCTGTCATCATACACACAGAAGCCCTTTCTGCACTTGGCCTTATTCTGGAATATGTCCTGGAATAGGAACTGCTGTCTGCATGATAGCGCAAACTATGGCAGGCCCCAAATGAAAACTGCCACAGGCTGCATCAGCATACAGACAACAGACCCCTATCCAGAGTCATATTATAGAGCAGTGGTTCTCAACCTGTGGGTCGCGACCCCTTTAGGGGTTGATCTACTCTTTCACAGGGGTCGTTATGAAGTAGCAACAAAAATAATTTGGTGGTTGGGGGATAGGGTTAGGTTTGGGGTCACCACAACATGAGGAACTGTATTAAAGGGTTGCGGCATTAGGAAGGTTGAAAACCACTGTTATAGAGTAAGGCCAAGTGCAGAAAGGGCCCAGATTATATCACTAGATGCAGGATATAATCCAGAATAGGTCCCAGTGCAGAAAGGGCCATAGACAAACACACAGACACATTCAATAGAGAGAAAGGAGTGGAACTTTATAAGGAAGAAATTGGAATCTACAATCTTAATGCAGATTAGCTGAGGATGATTTTGCTCTGGCTGGTATACCACACCAGCAAAGATACTGGGAACCTCCCTTCTGCAGCAGCATGTGGAAGAGATGTTCCTAATATGCTTTCTGGTCTGGTATATTGACCACTGTGGAATTGTCCTGAGCTTTCACAAAAAGAAATCACTTAAGCTTCTAGGCACAGTGAGGTATTGCTACAAACTAAACACACACACACACACACACAAAGTAAAAAGACAGGAACATAAAATACAGAGTTAGGTTTGCTTCTTTAATAAGGCATTGGCTCTGGAATAGACAAAAATAAGGGCCTGTTTGCACTTGGTCATAAACTGGAATATCTCAGCTTAGTGGTCTGTTATCTGCATGCTAATGCAGACTCTGGCAGGCCTCGCTTGGCAGCTGCTGCAGCCTGCACAGGCATGTGAACAGCAGGTCTCTGTTCCAGGATACATTCCAGAATAAAGCCATATGCGAACAAACCCCAAATGCGACTGGGTAACAAGAGATTATTTATGGAATAATTCTTACATAGGCATTAGCAAATCACAATCATAGTCACCCACACAACTTTGCAAGCAAATATGAGAAGAGCTCTTATCAAGTTTTTATTTAAAATGGTTAAATTTACACTCAAATTTATTTTCAGCTTCTGTCAGAGAAGTAAAAAAGTCCATACCTATTTCATTCTGACTTTCACCAGCTTTCAGGGTTATCCCCGCTGTCATGAGTATCTGTCCAAAAACACTATTATCTACAATTCCATCTTGGGGTATGGATTTTTTATTGGAGGAGATTCGAGATTTTTTTTCTTCTGAGTTGGAAAAGATACAAGAAGACAATAAAGGAGTATTGTGTTACTCAGTGATACAGTCTCAAACAGATAACTGCACTGAAAACCAAGCTGTGTGTCATGGAATTCTGTCAAAACTCAGGATGCTTGGAAAGCTGAACTGTTCCAAGTTATTCTTGAACAATCTCCAAGAGCATGTGTAGCATATGAGGCATATGCATTATTAAAGAAGGAATCATTGGTAGTCAGTGTAAATGGCAATTCCAAAAGTTGTGGGTGAGTAAAGAAGGGGAAAAGATAGTGGGTTATACCTTTCGTGTGAGTGATGGGAGAAATGACAATTAAAAAATTAAAAATCATCTATCAAAAAAAGAGAAAGAAAAGAAAGAAGTACTCCAAAAGAAAGAAGTAGAAAAAACCAACTCTGGACTGTTGCCAACATAATCACATAGGATAAACTATGTTAACTTGAAAAAAAAACACCTATCCAGATCTAAGGAATGGGTACTTCCCTTAATCCGGACCTAGTAGATCCGGATTAAGGGAAGTACCCAATGTGTTTCCATAGGTGGTCTAGCACCCAATAGCAATGGGTGCTAGCCTGCCTGCTGTGGAAACACTGGAGCACCCATTTGCATATCCAGATCTGCCCCCTGTCACTCCAGGGGGTGAAATCTCTGAAATTGCCTCCAGAGATGTCAGCATTTGGATAGGAATTCAATAATTAACAGTAGTCAACATGG